>BMAO01013081.1:0-14168 GCA_019973975.1 Trichonephila clavata | reverse complement strand
TGTGACTACCCTAAAATCGTGTGTTTGGTGAAATTTTTCGAAATTTGTTTTATGTTTTCATATTATAGCCCATATATTTAAGATTCCAAAAATACTTTATTTTAGTTCTACGATATATTAGAAGCAAAGTTATAGCTTAATTAGTAAACCGGAAATGGAATTTTCAAAACCGAAATGGGTATTTAAAGAGACATAAAATGTAAACAAATAGTTTGAACTCCTTCTTCGTGACTTTTAAGCAAGATAAACATTCATTACTTATTGTAAATACAGATCAAGTTATCCTTTACTTATTTAATAATATTTTTTTTCCATCTGGCAACTGTTTTTTTAAATTCAAGCTTGTTTTATTGTATGGCAATACTATTATCGTCTATACTTTGTTTACATTGTTCATTCGAAGGCGTTCTTCTTTATTACTAATTATTTTTGATATTTTTACAATTTATTCATTATTTTATTTAATTTTAACGTTTTATTTCATTGTGAATAATTTCAAAATGCCGAAAACTAGATCAAAAGTGACTAGAAAGAGAAGGATTTATGGAAACAGATTTACCAAGTCAGCACCAAACAGTAAAAGGCGTCGTCTGCAAGTGAAGCAAAATTGAGCACTAATGACAGTTTTGATGTGCCTGAACCGATATTTCATGGTTCTACAGGTAATCGAATTATTGATTTCCAAGCTTTATTGGAATTATTTCAATCCTGTGTTGTCCGGAATGCTATGCAACTGGATTGAAACTAACAGAAGATTCCAGGAAGGACTTTGCTCTAACTTGTGTGTGTCTTGCAGTTGTGGATTCATGACTGGCTTTACTTCTACCCGTAAGAAATAAAAAATTCACTCTCAATACTTTATTGGTATTGGATTGAGATTGATTGGCAGGGATTCACAGCTGCTAAGAAGTTGCTATGTACTTTAAATTTGCCCTGCATTTCTAAAAACACCTTCAGAGCTCATGAACTCAAACTGCTGGAAGCAGTACAGTTTTGTTCTGAAGAAAATATGAAAGCTGCATCAACAGAAGTGCGAAATTTTAAAAAAAAGTACAACTTGTGGTGTTTCAGTAGATGGCACATGGCAGCGAGAGGCCATATGTCGCTTAATGGCTGCGTCTCAGCTATTTCCATTGATACTGGGAAAATTTTAGATTTGGAAGTAATGACTCAGTATTGCAAAATGTGTGAAATGAAAGTGAAATCTGAGCATGAATCTCAAACTATAAGGATCCTCAGGAATATGGAAGCTGTTGGAGCTTTCAGAATTTTTGAAAGATCATTGATAAAACGAGACTTGCAGTACACCGAGTACTATGGTGATGGGATTCCAAGGCTTTTTACAAGTAAAGAATATATATGGGGAAAACAGTGTCTCAAAACTCGAATGTATAGGTCATATACAAAAAAGAGTAGGCTCACGTCTAAGGAAACTAAAAAAGAACCCAAAGGACTTGGTGGAAAGGGCAAACTAACTGATAAATTTATCGATAAACTGCAGAACTATTACGGATTGCCATCCGTAGCAATGTTGGATGTCTCGAAAAATGCAATCTGCTGTAATAGCTGTTTTCTTTCACTGCTGCTCTAGCAATCAAAATCCCATGCATGGGCAATGTCCTACAGGAAAGACAGCTGGCGCAAGTATAAACGAGCATTATGCGATGAAAAAGTACACATAACAAAACAACAGGCCTTTCAAATTCAGTTATTAAAGTGATAAAGCCCACTTACTTAGCACTCTGTGATACAGATTTGTAAAAAAAAAAAAATGCCTCCATGGCATGACCCAAAATAATAATGAAAGTTTTAATAATGTATTATGGTCTATTTTACCAAAAGAAATTTTTGTTCACAAGAAAACTTTGTTTTTGGGTTCACACATTGCTGTCCTATTATATAATTCAAGTTATTTAGGACTGTTGCGTGTATTTAATTATTTAGGTATGGTAATTGATCCAATGATACTCAAAAACTACATGGGAATCGACACAGAACGTATTCAAAAATCAAAACGCCAGTCATTACCCTCAACAAAACTCTCCAGAAAACAGCAAAAAGCCAAAAAAAAAGGTCAAAATTAGCTAAAAATGAAGCTAAAGAAGGCTTAACCTATAAATATGGGGAGTTTTGAAAAGGTTTTGTATGTAGAAAAGTATTTATTTTGTGTTAAAAAAAATTTTAATGTATTTTACGAGAAACTTTTTCAATATTTTTCTTCACGATAAAGTTCACTATACAAAATATTTTTAAGATAGTAAATTGAAATTTTCAGAACATGTTTTGTGTAGTTCTATCTGTGTTATGAATCAAAATCTAATGTCTGTATATATATATATATATATAAATATTTAATTGCTTTTTTATGAAAAAAGCATTAATTCTTTTTTAAAAAAAGAGTTTTGGCATACAATTTGGCGTATTTAAAAAACTTTTTCAAGTATTACAAATCTTTTGATACCTAACACAGATAAAGATGTTATTTATGTGCTGTATAAATATTATATGAATACACTTATTAGATTTGTCGTAACTGCAATTTTTCACCAAACTTTCGCTAAAAACGACAATTGTTATAGTGTATAAAATTCTCAGGAAAACAGCAAAAGGTTAAAAAAAATTCCAAATAAGTTTTACATGAAATTTAAAAGAGCTTGAGCTATAAATATGGGGAGTTTAAAAAATGTACAATCAGTAGAAAAATTTCACATAGCATTAAAATCTTAAAATGCATTTTCTGAGAAACTATGTTTTTCAATTTTTTTCTTCACGGTACGGTTGACTACAAGATTTCTTTTTAAGATATTGACTTGAAATTTTCAGAGAATCTTTAATTTAGTTTTATCTGTAGTCTAGTCTATAATCTAATACCTGTGTATATATTTATTTATTTTATTGCACTTTTTGTGAGAAAATAACATTAGCTTTTTGTAAAAAAATGAGTTTTTGCATAAAAATTGACATATTTTGAAAACTTTACAGAAGTATTATAAATTTCATAGTTATAATCACAGAAAATGATGTTATTTATGTATTGTATAAATATTATTAGAATATATGTATCAGAATTTTCAACACAATCCTTACCGTAATTGCAATTTTTCACTAAAATTTCACACAAAATTCCCTATATTTCCCAAAACGTTTATAACTTTGTAAAAACTGTGTTTGAATTCTTACTTTTATGTCCCATTACAAATAAAAATATGTTTACATAAGTGAAATTTTACATATTTCAAAAAAAGTGCTCCGAAGGTAGTTACATACCTTAAGCAAAGGAAACTTATGTGAATCGTTCTCTGGTCTCTTATTGTTGATGCAATCTGATCTCGACTGTTTTAGATCGAGGCCTGCGAAATCCATTATGGCAAGAGGCTAAATGTTCGCCTGGCCTTAACCGTAGCTTTGAGCATCATACAGGTAACAGTACGATTTGGTTCAGTTCCAGCCCAATTTTGGGGAGAGCATCCTGAGGGTAGTTAGGGGTTTCCCCTCTCCTAACCTTTTCACCGTCACAAGAAGACTTGAGGCTCAACGGCTATTGAGTGTTTCCCCATGCCACAAAGGCACTGTACTTTTACAAACATCCATGCCTTCTCCAGGATTTGTAATCAGGCTCTACTCCTGATAAGGGTTCGAGATGGTTTTGTATTAAGGTTTGCTTTCGAAGTGCTAGCGAAGAACATGGATCACTTATTTTTGGATCGAGAATTTTTTATGTTAATTCGTCCCCCGCGCCAAATACGAGTTGCCTCCCAAGTCCTAAGGCTTGAAATTCCTGACTGTTTACAACTCTTTTGCATATTTCTTACGGTGTGAAAGGGCTTCTAAGAAATTGCAGAGAACAATGAGGTCTGTATATGAGATAAATGCAAACGCAAGGCTTTGCATGGCCTTGTTAGCTAAATATTTGTGACAATGTTAGCAATATCTGCATCCAATAATAAGATACAAGTACAAAGTTGGATTTTTGGTATTTAAAGTACAATACATGTCACTGTACCTTGATTTTTAGTTACTTTTTAAGTATTGTAGATAAGTATTATCAATCATTATAATTTATTTATATATCAAAAAATGTATACTTTAAGAAAATCGTTTTTAAATATTCAGAATTTTTTTGTTATTTTTTCTTTTGAAAGAAGAAATCTAGAGAATAAAGCTCTTAAGGAGAGGATTAATAGTTAAAGAAATTTACTTGCTGATAAAAGAATTGGGAATATTTACGGAAAAAACTAATTAAGTGTACAAATAAAATACGTCGTAACAATCAAAGTTTATTGTTTTATTAAATTTTAATTGTTCTTACGGAATTAGGTAGTGAGTTATAAATGTGAGAGATGGAGGTAATGAATTATAAAAAAATGTAGCTTGTCCTGAAATCGTTTTTTGAAAAAATACATGCTTTAGTAATGGAATTTTCTTTACAAAAATCGCAAAATTTTTCTACAAATATTTCCAAAAGATATTTTTCTAAACATTTTATCCATACATTTCTTCACTCATAAAATTTAAGTTGCAATGAAAACAAGTTTACAATTCTACGGCACCTTACATGTTTTTCACTGCTGTTTTGCATTATTGGTCCTTCGGAACAAATAAACTTCTTAAAAATTCAGGAGAATTTTTAGTAAGAAGTTTTTCATATTTCTCACATTTGAAGAAACAGCATAGAAAATTCACCCACATTCTCAAGTCAATAGATTTTATTTGCACACTTCAATTGTTTGTTTCCATGGAAAATGTTGTATTGTTTTGTTCAAAACATGTGTATAATTCTTTTTTCTGAAAGATTACTGTTTTAACGGTGCCGTTTTTTTTATTTTCCATATTTAGTGTCTAAATCGATATAAAATGTATTTAAGTACATGAAGAAATATTGTGTTGAATGAAAGAATAAAAAGTATTTTTTCTTCAATGTTTATAAATAAAATTTTTCGTACATTAAATTAGAATGAATTAATCTATAAAATATTGCACACATTACTTAAATCTGAAATTCTAACTTTTTTACAGATGCAAAAGCTTTTTTAATTGCTTAATTATGTAAATTAGGCTTTTTAAATAAAATGTAATAGATTTTTATTTCATAAAACTACACTAGTATTCAAAATTTAGAGACATTTTATATTTTTTGGATTTTTTTTAAAGTATTGAACTTACGTTAAAGCAAATACTTCCAAACAAACAAACAAGCAGAAATTTTTAATGCTTACGCAAAAGTAGTCTCCTATATAGAATGTAACTATGGTGAACAGCTTTGTAAGCATTGCAACAAATTTGTGTGAATCATTCATCGTATATAAGATTAATTTTTGCAATATATTCGCAAAGATTCAAAATTAAACTATTAAAATGAGTAGCGTCATATACTTAGCTGAAAATTAGGCGGGTAATCATTGGTTGAATTAAAAAAGATAATTTTTTCAGTATGGATTTCTTAAAATTTTAATGCAACGTACGCGGTGTTAAGTGTAATTTATGGAGACACTTTAATGAGAACTAATCTGTAGAGAGATCTTGGAAATGTAACAGGTCCTTATACTTTTTATGAATAGCAACATATACATATGCTTTACCTGCTCAACAAGTTACTGCAAGATAAGAATATTCACTGAATGAATGCTCCCACTACCTTCGCAAATGTAGACTACTGAATCATTTGGAGAAAATTATCTCACTTTTTTCTTCCCAGAATCTTCTAAGACCTGGGAACAGCGCTATTGGAGAAGCGGCGTTAATTTCCCCAAGTTTCTTTTCGGATGAAAATTGTGAGAGTTAATTCTTTTCTGTCTTCACATATATAGGATGTCCCAGGATCATTTTGCGGCAAACTTTAAGGGGAAGTAAGGGACGTCACAAGGATTCAGATTTGCATAGCAATTCATGGTCCGAAAAGTCCACGTATGGCGCTAATTGGCGGAGTTCACAAGAGTATTGGAGGAAACAGATCTTCATTACCGCAATAATTTAAGCAAGCATCGCCTGCAAAGGAGCGTGGGATTTTTTTACGAATACCGAGCTGGCAGGCATGTACCTGATTTACAACTGGCACAGAGAAATGCGAGAGCAGCAGAAAGATTGTATCACGTAAGGTTCCACAGAGAGATACATCGTACTACCAGAAATTTACTAATTTGCATCCCAACTTAAGTGAATACGGATCATCATGTGTAATAAGTATAGTGAGGTAGGGCGGCTACATGTGACTCGAATTTCAGTATAGAACAAAATGTGTTGGATACCGTTTGAAGGAATCCGAGAACCAGCGTACGAGTCATCAACGGAATAGATTTCAGAATAGTGTTCATCGTGTTAAGCGACGTGAAGGCAAATCCTTACACTCATACTATCTTCAAAAAGTTCTGTCACATATTGTGATACAAATTAGTAAACATCTGGAGGTCCCGTGAATCTGTCTATGGTTATTTTCGTGATACAATTTTTCTGCTGCTCAAACATTTCTTTCTTCCATTCAATAAATCAAGGGCATATCTATCAGCTAAGTGTTTGCAACACTGCTCAATACTTCTCTGAGTGTGATATCAACTCAAATGACTGCAGTTATGCAGATCTCTCCTTCAATACTCTTGAGAACAACGCCTCCTAGGGCCGAACGAAAACGTTTCCGACCATTGGTTGTTATACACATTTGAACACTTTTGATGTCCCTAAAAACCCCTTAAAGTTTGTCCCAATGATCCTGGGAGACTCTGTAGATACCTATTCAGTGATACTAGTTGCAGAACTAGAAGTTTGTCTTAAAAAACCTGCTGTCAACATGCCCCTTCTGTCAAATAATCGTCTTTAAACTTGCCACCATTGACGTAACTTTTCCTACAGTAGAATCAAAAAAGTATCAATCAGTAAGGCAGCAGACAATGAAGTTGCGTATATGATTGATATCAATTGGTACAAAAAAGTTCTTTTCAAGATTCTTGTAAGCTAAGTATGCCGGTTTCTTTTATATTTGATAACTCACAATAGATTGCTAGAGAATTTCGTTTTTAATTGTTATTGAAATATTCACAACTGGAGCATACATAATCTTATACTCTCCGGACTGTCTATTTAAACAAAACAATAAAGCTAGTAGAAGGAAAACTAAATTAAAATTAAATGTTTCAAAAAACAAGATTAGTTATTTGATAGCCCCCCAGCCAGTATAGTAGACATGACCCTCGGCTGTAACCAAGTGGGCTTGGGTTCGAAACCCGAATAAGGCATGGGTGTAATCTTCGGGGAAAGAAGTCGGAGTTTTGCCTGAAATGGATTCCCGTCTCGAATCGAAAGCAAGGCTGTTGTATGCTGGGATCATAATTTGTTATAAAAGTCTATATTCTTCTGTGTTTGCAATGCATGTTTCTGTCTTTCCCCTCTCATCTTCATATTTATCTTAGTATAAAACACATGAAAACAACAATAGTAATTTGATAATTAAAAATTAGTTAATCTAGTAAATAATTATGTGAGTTAAAGATCATTTATTGAAAAATGTGTATCTGTAAATGTTTATTAGGATAAAGTAATTTTAATAAACCGAAAAATCATGATTTAAGGGTCAGTGGTAAAGTTTCTCACACAAAATCTAAAATTTAAATATTATACCGAAAGACAAAATCCTTCAGGTTATTGCTTCCCCTATTTCTAAGTGAGTTTTGATTTGTCTCTTTCTTACAGAGAAAAAAAATCATATTTTAATACATTTTTCGCATATGTCTTTCTTGAAATATTCTTACTCTTGTTTTTATAGTCAGCCTCTTATCTTTTATTTTTATTATTTAAAATAAAAATATCTGAAAATTATCCATCGTAACTTTTTAATTAAAGAGAAAATGAATTAAATGAAAGGAGCAATTTATCCCAACAAAACATCAACCAAAACTAAATTTAGTCAAGTATAAGAGAAGAAACATTAAAACTTGTTAATTTTATCCTCTCAAAAAAGTTTCAAAAACTGGAAAGGAATCGAGATCGGGGAATTTAAACTGAAGGATGAAAAGATTTAGTAAAAATAAATTAAGCATTACTAAGATAAACAATAAATTTTTTTGAAAAATTTGGAAAAAGGAGCTATTCAGAACTCTTATTTGTGTTTTAATTTGGTACTAATTTATTTTTATTTTGCTTAAAAGGTTTACGATTTTCTTTCGAATTGTAAAAATGCCATTCATTTTTTTTAATTGTTCTGCATAGTTGTTTAATTTAATTTTTAACTGCTTGCGTTTGTTAAGTGGTAACAAAATGTCGAAATTTATGCCGAGATGTTACGTTTAATCGTCCATTTTATAAAAATGATTTATTTATCTTGAGCTTTCTTTATTAGTAAATAATTTCTTAAAGGAGAAGTGTTTGGAAAAGTGTTCCTTCGTCAAAATAAGCTGAACATTACATTTTCCCAACAATTTGACTTATTTAAATAAAAATAGAATTTTCACACATATGCCCAAAAGTTCTTGTACAAAAAAATAGCTCTTTTTTTCTTACATAGAGCCCTGCGTTGAATTAAATTAAGATAAGTTAGGAATTATATTTATAGTCATTAGCTTATAAAACACGATTTGGATGAAACCAACGTGTAGTTTCCTTACTTATTTTAGGTAGTCTTACGTTTCTTTAAAAAGAGAAAGATATTTTCTATGTATTTTTCAAAAAAAGAATTTATCATATATTTTCAAACAAAACGAATTATATTATATCATGTAATCCAGAAGTCTTGTCCTCATTATTAATAATTATTTTGCTGTAACTGTTATAATTCGACATAAGTTTGAATATATTATAAGTACTGATACGATTTTGTTAATAAGACCATTTACTTCAGAATATGGAAAAATAAACCCCCTTTGCAGCTCAGAGAATGTCTGGGTGGTATTACAGTTCCCACCATGTGTTCAAGATGTCTTCTGTTGCACTATCAGTTTCATTAAGCATTTTATAATATCACTTCATTGATTCTGCATCAAGATAACAATGCGTCAAGATACCAATAACAATGTCGAACTTTTCGCTGATCATAAATGGGAGAATTCGTTTCGTGAATACAAAGCGCACATTGGGTTTTCTCTTCACTTAACGAAATTTCAAACAAACATGATGTTTTCCTAGCTAAAATTTCTTCGTTTCAATCTTCAAGAAGCGCTCCCGTCATGTATTTGCGAAGCAAAAAAAACCCTAACTCTGACCTATCCAGTAGTACAAAAGTTACATTGTCATATTATATTGTTAATTTGTAATGAATTTTTTTAATCAGGGCAACACTGTTGGTACACTCTATATTTAGTTAGTTTGTAGAATTTTTTTGGTTAATCCAAAAAACTCGAATCTCCGATTAAGAACATTATTTTGGTTAACTTTAAAAAACATATGTTTTTCTAATTATATGAAGAAATGAACAACTGAAATGTACATTACTTTGAGATGTTCCTCGAAGAACCTAATGAATTGGAATGAATGTATCTTCCTGTCTAACAAATAAAGAATAAAATATTATCAATTAAAATAATACAGTGATTTATTTAAGTAAAAGTAACATGTTAGGCAAAGTTCTTATGTATATTAGATTTACAAATAAAATTACAAGCCTGTACAACATGATACAAGAATTCATGGGTTAAATTATAACTCATGTTTTTTTTCCAAACTCATTCAGCTTAACTTTGCAAGTTATTATTTTTAAGTTTTTAAAAATTTAATTTATAATTCTATAACTATAATATTAATTTTTAGATTGTTTTCAAATAAGATAAAATATTCAATTCAAACTGATTTTTTTAAGTTTGATTCTTAATAACTTTGTATATATATGTGGGCTTTATCTTTAACATTAAAATCTCGTGATTGAATCTAACGAAAGATCATTTAATTGATATGAATTTACTGGTTTAAGTACGACATGGTATAATATTTTCAATAATGTTAACTATAAAAATGTTCTACACATACATACATGACATACAAAACATACAAATACATACAAAATGTTCTACACATACAAAAGTACCATGGGAAAGGAGTCTTATCGTATTGAAATCTCTTTTAAACCAGTTGCGCTAGAGGAGAATTTTTAGGGGACAGACACAAACATTATATTAAATATTAGATAGATATTTTGGAAAAAGTTTGAAAAAAATACCTATAAATGGGAAAGCTTTTTGACTATCACATTTATGAAGTAAGCGTGTTTAAGGTTTAAAGTATCCACAATAAGTACTTAGAGATAAGTACTCCTTAGAATAACGCATTCGTAATTTTGTTTTGGTATTAAATGTATATCACAGTAAAAAAAAAATCCAATGTCTATTCAAATTACTATAATTTCATTCTTGATTTAATATGCTGATAAAAATGTAATAAATTTTAAAAATTCCAAATCACACGCCAAATTTAACAATCGTTTGACTACAAGGAGCAATGTTTCCAAAATCCCGCGGGAAAATCCAGTTCTATATTCCATTTTACAAAGGAGAACAATAAATTTTAGCACAGCCTGTTTTAGCACAGAACAATAAAATTTAGCCATCCTGTTGCATTTTTTCAACAGTCTCAGATTTAAGCTTTCAAAGACTTATTGAAAAATCTTTTTTTCAAAAGATTTTCTTTGTAGAGGAAAAGTTTTTATCTTTCGGCAAAAGAATAAAATATTTCAATTTTCTTGTGACTCTCGTTTTCTTCCATTCTGTTTTAGATAGACATATTCGCCAAATTTTAGAACGATATTTTCGTTAGAAAATTTGTTTTCTTTGTTAGAGTGATTCACTCTCACGTCGAATACAATAATTTGAATACCAGAAGCGTGTTTAGGAGATGGGAAAATTAAAGAGAAATGTGGAAAGAATGAAAATTATATATCAATATATGTCACACACATTTTGATTTTGAATCATATCGTACACGTTCTGAAACAAAACACTACTTTTAGGAATTGTTCCTTTATATAGTAATAAAGATTCTGAAATAAATTGTGTGAATAAGGTAATTAAATACATTCAAAATTAAAAGTAACTGATGTGTGTGTGTGTTCACTTTATTAAGAATAATACATTGCAGAAAGTTATTATATAAAATTGTAAGTTGATATATTTTTTTTATTTCAAAATTGAATACTAAACATTTTCAAATAAGTTAGAAAACTTTTAAAAATGCAATTAACAGTCTGTGTAAGCAATTTATTAAATATAAAATCAAATATTGAACATCGTACTGTATTAAATAAACATTAAGTTACTTTTAAATAATATCACCAACAGTATTTTGAACTTTGATCTACTTGGTTCAAAAATAAACTCACAAAAATGCATCAAAATATTAAGATACACACATATACAAGCATTTACACAAAATATCGTATTTACTGAAAGAATTTCTAAGAAAAGTGGGAACGGAAAATCACAATCTTACAAAATATTATATCAATCTATAGAATATGCGTAAAAAATTGAAAAATTGTTTTTCAAAAATTTTACCATAAACACTGATATTTTTGTACATAAGAGGGGACATTTTTCGGGTACTTCTTTGAATTGAAATTCAAAATATTTTACAAACAGCTGTCAAAGACGTAGTTATTCAAGCTTACGTGAAAAGATAGCCTGAGAGCACAAGAATTACAAAAGAAAGAAGAAAAAAACATACCTTTAAAAAGTACATTTTAGTATATTTTTGAATGCGTTGCATATAGAGGTATTTAAACCCGTATGCTATTGTTATTTGTTCAAACCCTAGTCTATCTTTTGTGCAGGAATATATTTTTAGTGAAGCAGAAATATGATGCATAAGAGTTCAGCATGAAAAGATGGCAGATATTTATCTTATGATACTTTATATATCATATAAGGATTTCCATCAGGAAAATAACGCTAGGAAGAAAGAAAAAAACATGATCTGAAGAAACATCCTTAACACTAGGTAAGAGTTTAAAAAATGAAAAAAAATATATTCAAAAAGTTACTGCGTTTATGAATGATACTTATTTACTGCATGAGTTTTAACCATATATGAAAGTTTTATTTAACCCGGGAGCAGCCGTGCACTCAACAGTAACGTTAATGGTCGAGCGGGGTGACTGAGCCACCCCAACCATTTTTTTTTGTACACAACAAAAATTATTATTACAGTGAATAGTTTAATTGAGAGAAAGTATACTTTCATACTTTAAAGGACTTTTCAATTTTTCTTTGACAATTTGAGAAAAATATCAATCAAACTGAACCAAGAAGTTGGAAATGTGCATCACTATAATAGAGAACTGAAATCACAGACACTTTTCGCTAACTTACAGGAATGTTACTGGTATTTGCAGGCAAACCTGTCCTATTTTATTGAAGTTACTGCAGTTTTATTGTTCTTTGATGATCGACAAATAGCATGTTGAACTTTTTCTTACTTGTGTCTTCTTAACAGGGCAAAGTGTGTCTTGTGCTACACTTTTGGCTTCATATTTTTCTTGATGGAGTTCTTTAGGTAGAGTTTGAAATTTTTTCTTCAACTCAAACGTTTCATGCTCATCGCTTTTCTCAAATCTGCTTTTGCCATCATGATTAATATTCATTATTTCAGCAAATTCTTTCCTTGCTAGATCAGTTTATACTTCATTAAATAGACCTCACATATGCCCAATTTTTTTTTTATATTCTGCTAATTTACATTTATGAACCATAATAACTGTACAACACAGCAATAAAAACCACTAAATTCTTCTAAGGGGAAAAATGTAGCATGTTCATGGAAAATATTTTGGAACAAAAGGAGCGGTGGGGGGAACTCTGCCAAAGCAAGTACCTTTAAGTGTAAAAGCACGTTTGCCACTCTCGAAAAAGAGGGAGATATGTGATAAATACATTTTACTTTCCATGAAGACTGTCATATAGGAGGATACTGTTAAAGTCATTTGTAACAACTAAATAGTTTTCCCAGAACTAACAATTACTTTAGCTTGGGGTGACTTTGTGCCCCGTGTGCCCATTCCCGGAATAACAAAAAATTCGAAAGAGAAGTTAAGATATTTCAGTTTATTTAATTCACTATATTTTCGAAAGTATCATAAGCTAAATAAACATAGCCAGATTAAAACATTTTAGAGATTACAGCAGTATTAGGAGAAAAATATTTAGATTTTTACTATAAAGAAAAATACAATAACTAGCCCGCAATAAAATATTCATAGTTATGCATATATCATCTCGTATTTATTAATATATCATCTCATGTTAATTTTAAAAGAGAACAACTCGAGAAAACTTAAAAGACCCTATTTCATGAGAAGCCGTAAGAGAAACTGGACATAAATGTATATTTGAGAAAAACATTTCGATTATCTTGATCTTCCCTTGGCGTTAGTACACGCGGTTTTTTAAAACCATGTTCAAAATATTCATTTGTTAAAGGTTCCAGAAATGTAAATTAATTTGAAAATAAAAACATGTAATTATCAATTGCTTCTTCGAAGGATTGGAGGTTCCCACTTTAGTGTTATCTGATCTACGCGTTTGTATATGAAGCTCTATAAATAACACCGTCTTTTATTGCAGCGATCTACTATCTTCCTTGAAAAAAATAGTGAATTCTTCCGAGTCATTTCAAGTTTCCTTTTATTCACCCTTAAGCACGCCATAAAATACGGAATGCGCTTTTGTTACTTCTTTTGATGCTGAATCTTTGCTTAAGAGTATGTCTTATAAATTTCACGAAAGTTCCTGAAGTATGCAAAGAAGTAAATGTTGCTAACATCCTCTTTAAGAAACAGCAGCCTAAGACGACATTTTTACTGGTAAAAACTGATTTACAAAAAATCCTGTCCTTATTTGATTTCAAAATATATCATTTTGCAATCATGAAGAATTTATATATTTTAATGTAGATGCATTAACATTCGAAACCACTTAATTAGCATTTCTGGTAGAAGCCAAGAAATTTCCTAGGTTTTTTAAAATTTTTTCCCTTCTTTTTGATGTGTAACATCTTTTCTCTCGGTTGCTGGATATTTGTGGTAGTGATTTCGTGAAAAGGGACGGAAATGCGTAACAGGAAACCGGTGGAGTGCACGCTATTTGATTTGACCAATGAGCGCATGCGGTGGCGTCGATCAACTTGGCCTGTTTCGTGATATCGTATCCTATATCACGAGAAATACGATACGATGCCACTACTATTTTATTTAACTATTTTAA
>BMAO01013080.1:0-17824 GCA_019973975.1 Trichonephila clavata | reverse complement strand
GGTACTTTATGATCTGTAAGCACGTAACTTATCTTTGGAACAAAATGATCACTTCAGTCCAGAGGCTGCTGCTGACTTTTACACCACCACACACTTCACTTATACTGAACTTAGATATTTTACATGGAGGTATTATTTTTAAGATACACTATGGAGGCATCCATACAATGTTACTCGCCGAATAAAATTAGGGAGCTTACGCAATACTTATTTCATCTTCGGTCCTAATCTCAAACCTTTTGGAATAAGTACAAAGACTACATTTCGGAAGATATTTTGCGACGAAAAACAACCAAATATGCCTTTCAATGAACAAATCTGCAACGAAACGCAATAAAGATTTTCAGATGGTTAGGAAGAAGCTACATGATTTTGGAATGATTAGCCCCAGCGTGTCGACGGAAATGGCTTCGATAATGAAATTACATAAGAATTAAACAACGATTTTATAGCATTGCAGCATCAAGTAACAGAATTTACCCCTCAATTAACTACAGAACAAAGTCACGTTTTTCAACAAGTGTTACGCAAAGTAGAATCCATCAGTGGAGCACTCTTTTTTTCTCGAAGCCCCTGGAAGAACAGGAAAAACATTTTTGTTAAACTTATTACAATGACAATCAGAAAAACCAGAAGATAGCAGTTGCTATGGCTTCTTCTGGTACAGACGCGATTTTACTGACCAAAGGTCGCACAGCATATTCCGTTTTAAAATTATCGATTAATCTTGCATTTGAAGATTCACTCATCTGAAATTTCAGAAAAAATAGCTCTCAAGGCCGGATGCTTCCACAATGTAAGCTTTTAGTGTGGGATGAAAGTACGATGTCTATAAGAAAGCTATAGAAGCGTTAAATCGGACTCTTTCAGGATTTATGAGATCGTACAGATATTATAGGAGGAATGGTAGCTTAATTATATATTGGCTGGTGAATTCAAGCTTATGGAGAAAAGTTGAAAAATTCAGTCTGAAAACGAATATCCCACGGAGTTCTTAAATTCACTTGAACTTTCGGTTGTACCCTCACATAAACTTCAATTAAAACTAAATGTACAAGTTATACAAAATCTCGATGCTACTCGACTATGTAAAGGAACGAGGCTTTGGATCACCAAACTGATGCAGAATATACTTGGTGCTAATATTTGAACATATGTCATGAAAAGGGATAGTGTTATTATACCTCGAATTCCAAGTATCCCCACTGACCTATCCGTTTTCAATTCAAAACGAGTTCAATTTCCAGTTTTTACTGTTGCTATTAACAAAGCTAACATTTCAGGTAGCAGGGGTGCATTTGGAAAAGCAATGATTTTCCCATGGTCAACTATATGTAGCCTGATCGGTGTGTCTAATGCCCAAATCTTCACACATTAGCAACTGAAGGAAGGACATATAATGTGTGGTATACAGTAGCATCTTAGAATAATATTCTGTTTTGAGCTCTTTTAAAGAGGAATTATATATAGTAGTAGGAATTATATAGTAGAGGAAATTATATAGAAGAGGAATTATATAGGAATTAGTAGATACTTTCGATTTTTAAAAATATTAATAGTTCAAGTTATTGTGAATTTTTGTTTTTAATTATTTATAATAAATTACTTTTTTCAATTTTTTTAAACTAAGCTCAATTTTAGAATTTTTAAATTGTATTGGTTCCAGTCAAGCAATAAAAAAATTACCATATTGTATTATTTACTTTCTAATGATAATGATTTACGACTTTGACAGTTATTTAAAGACATCAACGCGAGCGGAGCCGCGGGTAAAAGCTAGTGTTAAATAAAAATCAAACTATGAAACAACTTAAATCAATCTCTTTAAAATTCTACAAGCGAATAACAATACGAAATGTTCTTTTTTTAAAGAAGTATATGATACCTTATGAGATTATTAATAAAGTAATTCTCTTCCATCCCAATAAATGTCGTGTTATTTGAATTAATCTTTTAGAATGTTTGACAAAAATGTATTAAAATGCACAATAAGCCATTGACAGATTGCTTACTTCCTTATAAAAGGATTGTTGTAAAGTCACGCACCGTATTAATGCGCGTAGGAAATGAAACAGTTTGATGATACATATAAAAGTAAATGGCTGAGCTAAGTGACTGTAAATGAAATAATATCACGCATTGTCGAATTCGTGCCATTTTTAAATAACTGTTATCCAGAAGTTAGAGTCTCAAATTGCTTCATGGAAACATTTTCATTGCTTTATAAATGATTTTCGTGCTGGAAAGATTTTATATAGCAACTGATGTAGCTACAACATAAAAGGGATGAGTAAATAATAAACGTAAATTAAAAATTAATGTATAATTTATGCGTTTATCATTGTCAACATTATTTTTAAAGTACAGCTAAGGGTATATACATGAAGTACTTTTGTTCATTATCAATACTTTAAGGCTCATTTTACTGCGTTACATTAGTGTGTTACGTATGCATTCTTTACAATGTAGCACTATAAAGATTGTTTATACTTTAGCTCAGTGCTTCTCAAACTTTCAGTATTTGTGACTCGATTATAATTTTCATCACACCCTCTCCTCCATACAATAACAATGAATTGAACTTTATAAAACTTTGAAACTAAAGCTACAGTACGACTTCAACCTTTTTAGTACACCGGCGTATATAAACGTCTCGCTCAGCCAAAGTGTTAATTGCACTAATCGTATATATACATCTTTTTCTGAAGTAAGGTCTTTTCTGCAATGCTATCCATAAAACTATTCCCAAAGCTATGGAATGTATTAAAGGACCTTGGCAGTGTTTGCGGAGGATTTCTTTAATTTAGAAGATTTGCTTATTTATTCCTTTTCTCTCTCCCTTCCTAATGCATCACAAACACGTGTCTACGTAAAAAACGGTGGCATTGGGGGGGGGGCGACTCGCGTAGCTTTTAAACGGTAAAGGGAATAATTATAAACTATACAAATGATCAAGACAAGTATTAATTTTTGTATATGATTTGATATATCATAAAATCCATGGAGTCACTGGTGATTATTTTATTTGTTCTTAATTTAGTATTGTTAAATTAATTGTAAAATTCATTATGCGCAGTACTAATATATTTATAAGTGTATTATATCATTGTAAACGCGTATTTTTATTTTTTTTATGTAAAAATTTATGTTGCTAGTTATTTGTAGTCAGTAAATTAATAATTTTGTAAAATATATTTTTTTGTTTTCGACTTTTCAATATGCTTGTGCCCTTCTCGTACAGTTATCACGCCTCCCTATGGTGGTAACCCCAACAATTTAAGAAACGCTGCTTTAGTTAAAAAGTCATTGTATTTTTTTTTAAAAAATTACACCCTTACTTAGTATACAAGACATGTCTGTAAAATAAGTACCTTCTTCGAAAAAAAAAACCCGCATGCAAAATCTTTTTTTTAAAATTATTTTTAAGTGAAAGAGCATGCCGGGAACTATTCTACACAGTTACCTCGATTGTTCAAGCATTTTTATATCGGACAAACGATTTGTCTATACCCTCTGTAAAGAAATGTGCCGCCAGAGAATAGTTTCTGAAATTTGAGGATGCTCATTACAAAATTCTATTTCATTGTGAACCATCTATTTCCCACGAATTTTCTCATTTACTTTTTCAATCATTCTATCATTGGCAATAGAAGGCCTCCTAATCCGTGCTTCATGATATTGGTGAGCCATCGTTGTATTGTCAAACTGACTTTCCCGCCATTTTCATCACTCATTACATTTTCACTATAAATGTCTACCAGTTGACAATGAGCTTCAATTGGCTTAACATTTCTTACAATTAAAAAATGGATTACAGAACGTACTTCACAGTCGGGGAATCGGCAATCATCTTAAATACTTTGAACTATCAGTAATATGTGTAAAAACTGCGCAATTCGGCTGTTTATATCGTCACTGGACTGACAATCAATCAGAGCCATGTGTGTCAAATGTTGAATTACAAAACTACAACTACGGTTGTGGTAGAACGAAACGGTACTTTGTTTCCGGACACGCTGGACATAGAGGGAAGTTCTATACAGTTAACAGACATGTTCCTTCGTAATGAATCGAAATTTTTTCTGAACTTCCAAGGATATTTCTTTCAAAAAGTTAACACGCATGCGTATGAATTTTCAATATCACAAATTCAAATATCATACACATATTTAACATAGTTATATTCACGTTCGTAATCAAATTTCGCTCGAGGCAAATTAAAGACACAGTTAATGTCAAATGCTGACTCGAACGCTGCTTCACTACGTATTCCTTATTCATACTAGGCAGAATCTTATTAGAAGCTTTTAGAGCTTTCTCGTGTAAATATCATTCTTGATCTCCCTTGAGTTTTCTAAGATTTTTATTTTTGTTTCCAAAATTGATAACTTAGCTACATTTTGGCAACCAGATATCTCACTAAGGTCACTTCTATATTCTAAACTTTCCAAAATATTATTCTCTCTGGCCCGACAAACTTTTTCTCCTGGCTGTATAATACATGCAAGGGTTGCCTTAATAAAACTTGGGCAAGTTAAATAAAAATAATAAATTAATTAGAAATCAAAAGGAATCAGTGTGGGGGTTGTAACACAGGTCCCATCGTTACAGCAGCAGCTCTATATCTTTACTCTAGAAAGAATGTGGTTGATTTTGAGGAAATCCTGACAAGCTTCCTTTCCCTTCATCGTTTAAATAGAAACGTAATACTATGTTAAATGCCCTAAAGGCTTATATGCCTCAGGGGATAAATCCAGACCGTACGGTGGTTGTTGTAATATTTCCCAAGTATTTTTTTTAAGTTGCCTTGGTTTCTCGTGAGACATAGGGTGGATATTGTCATGGAGATCCAATATCGTTTGCTGGCTTTCTCGAAAATATTTACACCCACTATTCCATGACGTTCGACTTAAACAATGCTCACTATATACTGCCACTGTTGATCGATAGGTGTCCACATTAAACTCACCTCCTGCATTCAGGAACCGTACTACCTCACGTTGTTACAATCTGGATGTATTCTTATAGGGCTAGGCTTTACTTGCGATTGATTTCCTACTGCACTAACAGGTTTCTCTGTTAAACATCATGTGTAGTGTATACTTCTTACCTTCCTTCCTGTCCCTGTTTGGTGTGACCGTGCTGTAGCTGAACTCATTCTGATGCAATCACATATATTCACTTATCATTTGGACAACTCTTATAATTTCGATAGAAAAAGCACACACACACACAATCGAAGTTCAAGCTTTCTATAACAATATGAGTGTCTATTACTGCTAAATTTACTTAGAGCTCTCTAAATGTATCTAATATTAATATCCTGTTCATCAAATATCGCGTAAATGCTCTTTTTGAAGTGCTGATTAGGTTTTCTGCATACCAATTTACGGCTTTTTATGCCAAAGATACAGAATTTGCTCTCATCGGATAATATCATAATCATCCGGTACTCCGAGGGCTTATGTATGTGCTTTTTTGAAAAAGCTATCCTTTGGTCTTTGAGATATAAGGCTTTCGGCGAGCTACTTTACAACGGTATCTGGCCATTTTCAAGATTTGTCTAGTAGTATTCTCACAAATGTTTTTGTTAAACTTCTCATGAATGTATGTCGCTATTTGAGTTGCAATCAAACGTGGATTTTTTTTCACGGGTATCATACTTAGTTTTTCTCTGATTGTGAGTTTACATGGACGACTTCAACGAGGTTGGGATGTGTAGATTTAAAGCAGATTTCCTGCAGATTTAAAGTTATTGATAATACGCTGGATATATGAATACTGCCATCCAACGGATCTGATTATATCATGATAACTTTTTCCATCTTTCCAGATTTTCACAATTATTTTATGCTCACTGATACTAATTTCCTTCCTTTCAAATTCCACGACCTTCAGTTGCTTCGTATTTTGCAAAAACGTAAAAATTATTGAGTTAAAACTTTCTTAAGATATCCGACAATTTAAAAACAAAAATAGAGATATGGGAATTTTTTGGTTATTTTCAGATTTGCTTATATAGTACATTTCAAGAAAGATACATTAAAATTAAGAAGAGAAAAATAAATTCTTATTACTAAAATGGGAAAAAATAGGTAAAAAGTTACAAAAAGTAGTATAAACAAGGCCCATTCTCTACCAAAGGTTTATGAACAAATTTTAATTTGTTTTATTCTAATGTATTCCTATGTTATTCATTTTTGAAATGACCTTCATGATAAGAGATATTTTCTTTTTTACAAAAGCTAAAGCACTTTATCTCGGTTATTACATGAAATTGCTTAAAAGAACTGTGATTATATTCACATAAGGGACAGTGAATTTTGTAATAAAACAGTGATTGATAAATCTGAAGGTTAAAACTATTCTACTACTATACAGAACTTAAAGAAAAATTTCAGTTCATTATTTTCAAAACTTTTTTAGCAATTGCTGGCCCTGTTTGATTATTTTCAAAAAACATATTTCGAGTGAAACGCGTTTTAAGTATGACATCTTGCTTAAAATAATGTCATTTGCTTTTACTAAAACACCTTTAGTTGTTGTTCTAGTGAACGGAAAATAATAAACTTGGTATTTATATAAAGCTAATAAGATGGTGTTTGAATAAAATCATAAAAAAATTTGTCAATATTTGGCAAAATGCACAATTTTAGGGTAGTCGAATACCTTAAGCTGTTTTACTTGGTACCTGATTGCAAAAACGCTGTTACCTATAACGCCTGTTGATAAAATTCAGGGAATCAAGAATATTTAAATAGAATAGTGAACACACACTTTTTCTGCTTTTCTACAAAAGTTGTGGAGTTTTAATTCAAAATTATAACGAATTCTTGCATGATTAATGTTTAAATAATAGTAAATAGATCCATGAAATTTTGTAAGAGAAAGAATTATGTATTTCTATTAAAGTTTGTCTTTTCTGTACGACTTGTTATGGGTGAACGTACTTTTTCTAGCAAGTTTATGTTATACATGGAATTTATTATATAAAAATATGCTCGAGCTACTTAACATTCATAACATATATATGTTAGTCTGCGAGTAAAATGATTATTCCACAAGATTTAGAATAAATCTACGGAGAAGAGGCGAGTTTTTATTTTGGGGTGCTCGATTCCTATGATGATCCAACTGAATTTCTGTGCGTTCTCCAAATTTGATAAGGTTGGATTTTTTTTCCTAATGATTTTGCTAAGAATTTTGGATATCCTTAAATAGACTCTGAAATCATTCATAACATGTATGACAAATTTCCAAACTTCATTAGAAAGATCACATCTCTATTGAGAAAGAGGTTGTCCAAGACTGAAAAATGAAGATGCCTGTTGATTTATTTTAACATAAGAACAATCCACCGTTGTCTTGTGTAGTTAAAGAAATATCGGTTGATTTATTTTCATTAACGCATAACTATTTTATATCACTGAGATAAAAAAAACCTTGCATAAATTTCTCAATATTCTGTTTGTGATACACAGATTAGGCTTGTAAAAATCATGTTTATAAGAAAAGATGCATTTCAAAAATAACTAAAAACATTTGCACAATCCGTATAAAAATAAGATTATTAAAAATTTTTAAATTTTACAACTCAATGGGGTTTTCGAATTGATATTAAATGCTTTTAAATGCATTTTTTCAGTACTTTATATATAAGGAGCTATAAAATATATTCTTTTGAGTCTTTTGTTTCTGGTAAAAATTTTGCTCATGTTGATTTTATCTAATTTTATTTAAAATGTGCCCTTATTTCGATTTTCTTTGTTGATATATGTTTAATAAATACAGAAACAAATAATCATTTTGTTACTATATATATACATATATATATATATATATATATATATATATATATATATATATATATATATATTTTTTACGAGTCAAAGATTCTTCTATAAAATATTCTTTAAATTTAATAAACACAATAAAAAAAATTCAACAAAGATAAGGCACTGAAGTGTTTTCAAAATATTGATCAATTTAAATTCAATGTGTTTTGAGTCTAAATATTTTCTTCTGTATGAGAATTTGTATGGCTTTAAATACTTGTACAGTAATAATTAATAAATTTTTAAAATTACCCTACATATGACGGAGTCCGAATGTACAGTTCTGGATACCGGATTTAAAGATTATGGAATATGGAGATTTTATATTCTAAATATAAAAATTTCTCAGTTCTTTCAAAAAAGAACGCAGTTTTGGAACTTTGTCGTCTTAAAAATGGCTTCTCTGTCAAATTATAATGCATTATCCTTTTTTAGCAAATTCATATTGTTTTGAGTTTAATATTTTTTTATAGCTGCAAAAGTTTAATTCAAGCTTTTCCCCGGAATTTTTACTGTTGTTTTATTACCCGAAATTTTATTAATAATAAAATTAAGTTTTTAACATAAGTCGACTTTTTTAATTGCTTAATAATATAAATTACCATCTTTAAAATCAACCTGAAGGAGCAAAATATGACCTCACATTCGATGCACAAATCCAGTTTCAATTTAACGAGACCAGATATAAATTAAATGTTCAATCTATTTTATAAAATGAATTAAGTAATTGTTTATTTTTATAAATTCTGTTGAAATAAAAAAATAAATCATGATGTTGTTATGCTCATTGATCAATTCTTTAACAATTAAGCTTAGTTTAAGGTTATGTAAATTGTGTAAAACACTTGACACACTTTAAAAAGAATATTACTCTGAAGACTGTAAATAATAAAAAAATATTTTTGTGAAATCTCAGATAAGATATTTGCAGAAACATATTCGAAAATACATTTAGATTTCTTATATGAAAATAGTTATTTCACTTTAAAAATGTTCCTATTACATATATTATATAAATTATACCAAATATATAACATCGTACTAAGATCTCTAGTTTTGGTCTGTGTACCGATTTTAAGACCTGTTTGGATAATGGTCACTCATTGGTCACTGTTGCGAGTTCAAAATCGATGCTATTTCTGTAAAATGCTCAATGTGAGTCCTAGTGCTGCTAACAACTCATCGTGTAAAGGGGGGGGGGACATGTTAAATGTATGGACGTCCTAAGCCCTTGTATTGAAGTGTTTGGTGAGTGGAACTTTGGTGAGAGTGGCGCACCATCTCAGGTGTTATGATCATTGTTGCTGGGGTGACCTAGTGCTCATGGTCACAAACACAGAGCCAACATTGTCCAGTCACGTGTTTTTTGAGAAATTATACCACTGAAGATCCACTGTATAGAGGAGCTCATACACATTAAGCTTGTAATGACTCTAAGTCCTCACGTTGACCAGAGATTGAGGCCCTTGCTTAGTCCTCGTCACGTGACCATGGTTCAAAAATTTGAGGTCCGTCGCCTATATCCCTTGTGTTACATTATAGTGCCAGGTTAATAAACTCTTTCTCTGTTGTCGTGAACCATAGTAGCCTAACGATCGTGCTCACGGACTTATTGCTGGGGTGTCTTGATTTCGAGCCTAGTGCCATGTACCATAAATCTGTGGAGGCTCAACATTTTTCCATTGGAGTGTTTGAAGTTGTGGGGAAGTTTAGTGAGTGGCGTATCAGCTCAGATGCCGTCATCATTGTTGCTGTGGTAGCCTAGTGGTCATGGTCACGAACTCATAGCCGGAGTTTTTGAGTCACGGAATTTGTAGCCATTGTACCGCTGAAAACCCCCAATGGAGCGTTTTTCCTAACAATCCTCTTGGAGAAATATTTTTTAAAAAATTATTTCATTGAAAATTTTCTCCCTAAGAAGAAGAAGCGATATATGTAAATTATGCCGTGTATTTAAGTATTAGCTTTCAGATTCGAGAAGGAGAGATAGGTTACAAGCTAAGGGATAGCAGTGAAGATTAACGTAAAATAACGTAAATCTAGATAAGAGCCTTTCGAGAATTATTTGATTAATATTAAGATTGATGATTTGGTCAATTAGTTGTTAAATTGGATTCAGTCGGATTGGATTAGATTCCTTTGGGAATTATCTTCAAATATAAGAAAGTGTATTGCCTGGAAGGCTAGGTGTAAGCGATCCGATTTATTATTATATCTCCAATTATCTCGTCTACTTCAATAATGCTCCCTTATTTATTAATTGGCACATTTCTTAATTGGGTTCTTGAAAATTGTAAATAAATTGTGTTGTTTTGACTGGCTAGTTTTCCTTCTAACTCTCGTACACTGATGGCTGGGGAAACCCTACCATCATTACAAAATGATTCACGCTAAATTTGCATGGGTTAAAGTCCACACTTTGGCCTGTTATGGAAGTTTAAAGAGTGGGTTTCTAGTTCAGGTGTCGTTCTATTCACTTGATCTTGATTGAAAATTTTGAGGTTCATCTTCCGATGAGAATCATTTTTTTTCTATATTGAAGGACATATTAAGAGGAAGATTTATCAACAAGAAGTTACAACGTCAATTGAAAACATGAATCGAAAGAAACATTTATTATTATTATTATGAATAATTTATGTTCCCTGCATTTTTCTTTCCTTGTGTCTCTACCTATAGACTTTACAGTGAAATGTTAAAAAACACTCTATCAGGTGTCGTGGGCCACGGTAAGCTAGTGGTCGTGGTCACGAACTCATCGCTTAAGTATGTGGTAACCTCTGGTTACTCCTTACATCCGAATCCTCTTGTCTACCAGTAAACCCGGCTAGATGTGTGGGAGGAATACAATAATCGACAGACATGTTTTCGATCTAACTGATTTATTAATTCTTATTATAGATCAGACACAATACAATTCTAATTAAGGTATATAAACTATGGTAGAGTGCAGAGGTGAGATATTCTAATGCGGGGATACTATTACAGACCTTCAACTGAATCTAAGGCAGCTTAAATGCACTCAATTACAGCAATGTCGCACACTAATAATTAGCTTCTATTTAAATAAGAACACAGTACCTGTACCTTTAATGTAGCGGATCCTACACTGTAACTTGCAGGCACTATCTTTGGCTTGTTCAATGTCGTACGTTCCACGCTCTGCAATTCTTTTACTCATTCTCGAATTTCAAGCTCACTCCTACTTGCACACATCTACGTATCAACTTCAGCTTGTCTACAACAACGTGTCAACAGATCACTTGCTCCCTTCCTTTCCTTCACTTGACTTCACTTGACTTAACCTCTTACTTCACTTTTTTGCCATCTCGCGAAAACCGAATTTATATAAAATACCTCATTCGCATAAATCACGTTTGGTTTTTCGATGAAAGTTGGTTGAAATAAATATTTTGTTTTAAAGAGAAAAGAAATTATTAGTAGAACCACGTATAGATCCGTCACAAGTATTATAAATTCAAGCCTCGTGCCATGTGCAAGGGCTGATTCACATATATATATATATATATATATATTAGATCAGTCGAGGTTCGAAATTTTCCCATGGAGTGTTTGGCGTTGTGTGAAAGTTGGGAGGGGGGTGATGGTTCTAGTAACTTGATCACGATTCAAAATTACGAGGTCCATCGTCAATAGCTCTTGTGTTGCATTTTAGTATGACTTTATTAAACACTCACTCTCAGGTGTCATCGTCATCACTTGCCTGAAGTAGGAAACTACAAGTTTCATCATTAACCCTTTAAGTGCCCCGGGCGTGTTTACACGTCCTCTTGAGCTGGTGCTTTTAGTGCCCCAGACGTGTATAATCGTCCTTTTAAAGAAGGACTCTTTGCATTGAGCTGCTCTGTTTGAAACTAGTCCCACGGATTTGGAATACAATAAAATGACATTGACTGTGTCATTGACAGTCTAAAGAATTTACTTATTTTTGAGAAGGGGTGGGGTAGGTATTTGAAAGGGTATATTCCAGGAACGATAAAATTCATAGCTAAGCAGTTTTTCCTGTTTTCGCTTAAGTGTGCTCTTTTATATTCATCATCTGCTGTGATTTTTGCTTACACTTTAATAGCAGTTTTTTAATTTTTTGTACGAATGCTGTTTTATGTGTTCAACCATGTTTCAGTATATAACACAAGACCAATAAGTTTACTTTATTTTTTATTATATTGTAATTCTAGAGATTAAATCTTTCATTTTCATTTTATTATTTTATCCTTTTCTTGTCTTTCTTTTTTAAAGTGAAAGTAAACAATTTTAGGTGAAAATACACGTCTTTTTTCCCCTCCAATAAACCGTTTAACAAAGAGCGTTTGTGGAAAAACGGTGGCACTGTGGGTGAACATCGTAACTTGTCCTCGTTAACCGCTCTTTAAAGAGTGGATTTTAATAAATGATCAATGAAATTCACAATTTATTTTTAACTCCTTTTTAATATAACTCGTTCTCTCTCTCTCTTTATTAAATTTTAACACTTTGAATACTTTTATTTGGTAACACACTGATAGTATTATCACTTCTCTTAATAACGCTTAGTACTTTTGTCAGACAAACTTAGATTGCATTCCACAACGTGTTTCTCAAATTTAATTGTCGATTATAGAAATGAAATAATTTATTCTATTAGATATTCAGTCTAATTTAAAATGCTTGAATTAAAATAAATATGAATAAGAGTGAACCCTAAATTCATAAAACTTCCTCCATACGCTTAACAACGACTTGAAAACAAAAGACCTCTTGAGAACTCATTGAACATTTGTTTCCGTCGTTTATCTATGAGATGAATGGACTGTCAGGATTTTTAATATCTGGTTCCGCGAATATTTTATAGTGACACAAATTAATTAAATTAAATCATGCGCCGTTGCTTTGTCATTGCACGCGTTTGGCACAAATTAATAGAACGGATTGTTTTGGTGTAATATGAATTAGAAAATGCCGGTTTCGAAGATTATTCAAAGGATATATTAGAAAATAAACTTTCTTTGTGCAGATAATTTCAAATGATTTTATTCTGAATCTCAAATTCCAAATTTCAATTTCTAATTTTAGAGAAAGGTTAGTAATGAATTAATACATATTCGAAACTCTCCCAAAACCTTTTCTTTAGAGGCTTATTGAATAAACGGTGTGTATCAGTTAGTAATTAATTAATTATTCATTAACTTTCAACATAATGAATCAAAACTTACTCTCATTATTATTGGATTTATTTAAATTTACAGGGCATGAAGAAATCTTGATTATCTAGTAAGAACTAAGTTTGACAAGCAAGAAAATATAACTTTTTCCTGACCAATCACTTTATCACAGAAATAACAAGAGCTAAGTTGTATTAAGAATTTGTATATCAAGTGATTGGAAGTGGCATAAACTGTTTTTTAATAATTTCTAATGAATTTCGTAAACATTTAAAGTTAATTTCACTTTGTACTTCACGTTAACAGCAAACACAATTATCTCGCTTCTCAATTCTCTTCTTGAAACAGCAGACAATACACTGTGCGTCGGTCTAAAAACAAGGAAACTCGCTTCCCTTCACAATAAACGCCAACGCTTTACGCTAACAAAACAAGGGACTATCCTGATCCCTCGCCATCTTACTCGGTCAACCACCTTCTCCCTAGAAAACAGTAACCCACCCTCGAAGACGCACAGAATAGCACCAACATTCCATAATATACCGCGAACAGTAGCCTGACACGACACGATGTTTTAGCATTGTCGGTAGTCTGCGGAGGTCCAGAGCGTTTGTCGTCTTCAACACACTTTCCGTGCCTACTCTAAAACGTCGAGGCCACTCAAAAGCTTGCGTTCGTGATAGCACTTTTTCCCAAATGAAACCCAAAAATTAATATCCATTATCCGCTGACCAATTCAATTTCTTTCAACCGCCGATGACTAAATGCATCCGCATACAAAGTACGATGCCATGCTGATCAACCGACCATGTGATTTGGAACAAACTTTTTTTAGAAAATGAAAGAATGTAATAACACAGAAATGTAATTGTAGTCGATCTATTATACTTATTGGTTCCTGCTTTTCATCTGAAACCACTTGTCTACTCGCACACCCGGCTAAATGTGTGGGAGAAACTGAATGATCCAACAGACATGATTTCAATCTAATCAATTTATTGTTACCAAAATATCAACCAGACACAATAACAATCTAATTAAGATAGGTGATTAAATAATAGAGCACCGAGGTGAGATTCTATAACACGGGGATACTACTACGGACCCTCAACTGAATCTAAGATAGCTTAAAATACGCTCAAATATAATACTAGCTTCTACTTAATCAAGCTCACAACACCTGTACTTTTTATGCATCGGATCCTACACTGGAAGGCAGATGATGTTTATCGGGATTGATCAATGTCGTTGGATCTAATGGTGTAATCCGTATTTTAGGACAACTCCAAGACCTCTTAAAAATGCCACTATCTTTCAGTCTTCAACTAAGAAATCAACGCGCAAACTCATTGCTAACTCCAACTTGCCAACTCCAACGTGCCAACCGCACAAACTAGCGAAAACAGAATTTGCTTATCTATATACACTCAAGAGCCAAAACATTATGACCCCTCTACATTTTGCAATGAACTCGCCTGGATGACGTGGAAGAACCATTCTTTCACTTACTTCTGTGTGTGATGGGAAATGCTGCGGATCTAAGCGACTTTGATAGAGGGCAGATTGTAATGGCTCGAAGGCTTGGAACAAGTATTTCCGAAACTGCGCAACTCGTATCTTGTTTGCGATCTACAGTTGTTAGTACTTATGCAAAGTGGAATAATGACGGTGAAACCAACAGTAGACGACTTGGTGTTATACGTCCACACGCTATCAAAGAGAAAGGTTGCCGGAGACTGTCTCGCATGGTGAAGCAAAACCGGAGCCAGACAGTGGCTCAGCTGATAGCCCAATACAATGCAGGGTTTAGTAGAATAGTATCAGAGCACACTGTGTGTTCAGTGGGCACTGTTGGATATGGGGCTACACAGCAAACGTCCCACTCCTGTCCCTTTGCTGACTAAGCGTTATCGCCAACTGCGCCTGCGCTGGGACCGGGAACATCGCGACTGGTCCATGGATCAGTGGGAGAATGTTGCCTGGTCAGATGAATCACGGTTTGTCATTCATCACGCCGATGGACGTGTCAGGATACGCCATCTTCCAGGCAAACAGTTGCTCCCTCAATGTACAGTAGGTCATACACAGGCCGGTGGTGGCGGTATTATGCTTTGGGGGATGTTCTCTTGGGCGTCCCTGGGACCCGTGGTTGTGGTAGAGCAGACCATAAATACTACAGTGTATCTGACCATCATTCCGGACCAGTTGCACCCTTACATGGCCTCTGTTTTTCCAGCTGGAAATGGAATGTTCCAACAGGACAACGCCCCTTGTCACAAGGCTAAAATTGTGCTGGAGTGGTCCAGGAACATGATGCTGAATTCCAGTTAATGTCCTGGCCGCCAAACTCACCAGATCTCAATCCGATAGAACACATTTGGGATGTCATGGGACAGCAGCTCAGAGTTCTGAGACCCCAAATTCGCAATATCTCGGATTTGAGTGATTGTTGCTTAAACATCTGGTACAATCTATCTCCGGCCATCTACCAAAGACTTGTGGCATCCATGCTAAGGCGCGTTGAAGCTGTGTTGCGCGCCAAAGGTGGACCAACTAGTTATTGACACGTGGTTATAATGTTTTGGCTCTTGAGTGTATATAAAGGAGAAAAGCGACTCACGTACTGACTGACTAATCATGATATCTCCGGAACTATTCAACCTACCGACTGGAAAATTTGGTAGACATGTTCCTTTTATAGAGGAGAGCTCAGCTAAGAACGGATTTTGTGAATTTCGAACCACATGTGGCGTTACGGGGGTTAAACGGTGTACCGAATTGTTTCCATTTTGACACTACTCGACGAGTAAATATTTGTTTCCATTTTTACACTACTCGACCTACAACCTTGAAATTGGGTAAGCATATCCCTTTCTTAGAGTAGACATCCGCTACAAAATGAGTTTGGTGAAAATGGACCCTCAAGTGGCGTTGCGGGGGCGTTCTTGAACTTCCATTTTTAAATTATTAGAAGCACAGTTTTAAATAGAGTAGTAGAGATCTATTATAGAGATCAGCTACAAGATGGGTTTCGCGAAAATTTACCCCCAAGTTTCATTTCAGGGAATGAATGGCGTAATAGATAAATATTTCCGTTTTTAAACTATTCGATCTACCTGCTTGAAAACTGGTAAGCATGTTCTTTTCATGGAATAGAGTTCCTCTAACAAAGAGTAAAACAAAAATTGACCCCTAGGAGGGTTGCGAGTGGTCAAGGGAAATATAGGAAAAAAATCCTGTTTTAGAATGTGTTAGACCTATGTACTTAAAATTTGTTAAGCATGTTACTTTTGTTGAATAGGGATCCACTAAAAGTGCATTTGAAGGGAATCAACTCCTGAGGGAGCAGGGGTTACTGAGGCATGTTGACAAAAAAAATTTCCTTTTTCGAACTACAAGGACTATACAATAGAATTTGGTTTACATTTTTCCTTTGTTGAATTGAAATCCGTTAAGAACGGTGTTTGGGAGATCGAGTCTCAACGGAATTACGGGGGGGGGGGGGGTATTGATAATAAAAATTTTGTTTTTGCTCTATTGGATTTAGACTTGAAATTAGACTTGCATGTTCATTTTCCGGAGTAGAGATCCACCGAAAATTGGTTTTGCGGGAATCTACTTGGTTATAAAGTTAGGAAAGTGCAAACATCATTCTATACTTCAATTTTAGAGATTCTTAAAAAATACAAATTAGTAGTTCTGTCCTTTTTTTTATCAAGAGGAGAGAGTTACAGGTATAAGTATATTTTTCAATGCAATCGAATTCTTAATGCTAGGACTTATATATCAATAATTATATATATATATATGTGATATATTTATAAACATCAAGAAATACCCAGTGAAGCGGGGGGGGGGGGTAACTGCTAGTATATATATTTCATTTACATAATCACGCTTTCTTGGTCGGCGAAAGTTGGTTGAAATTAAATTATTTTTCCCAGAAGAGTCCCCAAGGTATTAATTTAGTCGCGGATAGATCCGTCACAGATCTTACTGCAAAAATTTCCACGTTTGGTTCTCAGTCCGGGAACGTTTGAATCCTGTTAAAAAAATAATTTTTGTAAAATAATTACCACAAAGCAAAATGAAGTTTGTGTCTTCGAACTTTTTTATGGTAAAATGTCGAAAGTGAAACTTCTGTTTTAGTGCTTTTTAGCATTTATTTACAAAATAATTATTAAAAACCATGAAATACGAGTACATTTAACTGCTTCTTTAGCATTGGTTTTTTTAAATACCTGCTGTCGATATAACCGTGTACAAAAAAGCGAAGGACAGCGATTGGATTGTCTTGGCGATCGATGCGAGAGAATGAGCTGGGTTGTGAAATTTTGCTTTTACTGCTTTTTAATTCAAATGTATCATTTTAATGAATTCAAATTATATTTTTTATTGAATTTATTACGTACTATTTTTTTATTGTTTTTATGATAAATTTAAGCTTCGTTTTTATTTGTTTCAATAAAAAGTATTGAACCAATTTTTTAATTATGTTTTCATTTTTATTATGTAAATTTCGGCCATGATACTAAAGTGTAAGTATTCTTCATAAATAGTCCAGTCCTAATCCCGGGACCAATCCTGGAATTTGGATAACGTAATCCCGAAATTCTGGATTGAAAATATAACGTGGGACTGCAAACCCTACTTCTACTTACTGATCACTAATCAGTAAACATTAGTTTTGTTACTTACATTGCAGAAAAATAAGTATTTTGAGGCAAGGTACTAACCAAAATTCAAATATGTATTTAGAGTCTAAAGGTCCCCTTTAACCAAAATTCGGTCTTTTTCGTCATTATTTCGCAGATTCAGCCCTTTCTT
>BMAO01013079.1:0-23106 GCA_019973975.1 Trichonephila clavata | reverse complement strand
AAAACGAATTAAAAAAATTATACATTTATTATTGTTAGTGTATACATACTAATGAAAGAAGGAGTTTGCTTATGTGAGTTAGTGTGGTATTGAACAAAAATGAAAATAACTACATATGTAATTTAGTGATACTATAGTTGATCACACACATGATTTGCTTCTCGAAAAGAGTTTTTAAATTTTGAAATGTATTTTTAAAAAAACTCTATTATGAAGGGACTTTTCATATTTCTGTTTATGTGACGTGATATCAATCTCTGAATGTGGTATTTTGCATTTAGTGTAGTTTTTAAATATTGCTACAAATATTCATTATCATAAAATTTATGTATCGTTATGTTTATTTACTTCTTTATTAATGTATGCCAGAATTATATTTGTTTTCGGAATAAATTATTATTTAAAGCTTCATTTTAGCTTAGATAACAGTTTTTTTATCAAGCTTTTATAAGCTTCACTTGTATGCAACACAATCTTTGAACTCAATTTTTACCCAAATAAACAGTCAGATTAATTCGAAATTTTGCACATTTACCAAAGACCGATGGCAATACAATAATTTCATAAATTTTTTCCATTGTCCTGATCAGGATCATCAGGATTAAGTATTTCCAGATTTGGTGACTGATCCCATATACCATTTCTAGATTTGGCAAATAAAACATGGTATCCAAACACGTTGAAAATGACCAAATTCAGTCAAGACAGATAGTTTTTTTTATTTTATTGAATAGAGCTATCTTTTGACTTACGAAACATACTTCGTTTTGTTTCTACACTACCTAGAGGCCAAGTTACAATCAATTTTATAAATTTAGAAAAACCGGAAGTGGGGTTTTGATCTACCAGAAGTGGGCATTTAAATTGCTCAAAATCTATCATGGCGAGTCTGATAACTCAAAATATTACGAATGTATTTCTATAAGACTTTTTGAACCTGATATTTATGTTATTTTCTAGAGAATGTACTAAAATATTTCTTATTGCATGAATACTTTTTGAGTTACGGTTGTTATTTGAATAATAGTCTCATGAAAAATGTAACATTTCTTATAATGTTTACTCAATCAGCTCTAAAATTTCCAAATTTTACTAAAAAATTAAAATTTTAGTAATTTTCTAGACAAATGCATCTAATTTGTTTTAGTCATACTTTTACAATATATGTTTATTACTTGTTTCTCTAACTACTTTCAAGTTTTTCAAAAATATTGCTAAAATTTCACTTATAATTGTGATTTTTGTAAAATTCAGGTATTTTATTTTAAATTTTGATAGTTAAATAGTAATATTTATTGGTATTGAGTTCTAAAAGTAATTCATAATGTTTTAGTATGCTATTTTGTTAAAAAGTACTCCGAACGTGTTCGAATACCTTAAGTTACAACCCTAAAAGCGAAAACATTCGTGGTTGGTACAAATATAATAAACTAAAATTTTTTCTTTATGTGAGAAAAGGGATGGTGCGTAGGGGAAAAGGGAGGGTTTTTTTCTCATAATATAAACAATTATTTAGTTTTTCTGAAAATAAAAATAAAAAAAAAGACTCTCGTGCATGTGAAAAAAAAATTATGATCTACCTGCTAACCTCTGACATAAAATCTGTTTTTATAAACTCTCTTGTTGGAACTGTGGAATGAAACATCATGCATAGCTTCATTTTGCCAAAACAGCAGAGAATGGAGTCAAAAGTCACCAGATTAAATAATTTCTCACAAACTCTTCTTTTCAAAACGTGTACTTTTATGTCTAAGCCGGATGGGTGGCGTTGTTTGTTTGACGCTGACCTTGTGGACCAAAGTTTACGGATCCCCAAGTTGGAGAATTTTCATGATGTAAAAAATCGACAGTGGCCAGGTCGTTTGATTATACGGCATGTAAAAGATTCTTAGAGTTTCTGTTTAGCTTGGGTGCTCTCGGCAAAATGAAATCCCAGTACAGGTGCACATCGTTAGAGTTTAGGTGACTCCCTCTAGGGAAAAAATTGGACGTCAAAATTACTTGCGTTGATTGCTATCCGCTTTTATGATGCACCACTAAAAACTGATACCAGCTTCTGGGGAAAGGACTAGGTTTGAAATGATAAAATACCAATCCGAAGCTCATTATAAATTTAAAAAACTTTTATGTATAATGCTGATGCAAGTTTCAGAGAGAATATTGAGCTCTTTTTAGTGAAAAGTATCATTGCGTTACGGCTTCTTCCGCATGAAGAATTTCAAACTTAGCTCTTCCATATTTCCTTCGGTAGGCGGATCCTACATTTCGCAAACCAGGCTATATCGACACTCTGATAGGATGCCAATGGGAGTTCCATATTCTAAAAAATGACGCATTTAAGATTAATTCATCATTGAATAAATGATAGTTTAAAAAATTAAAATGCATGATTTTGTTGTAGATCGAACTAAAAAAAAAGAAATTATAGTTTAAAAAAACTAAATATACGCTTTTATAGTTTATCTAACTAATAAGTAAAACATAATTTATAATATAAGAAAAAAATGATTAACGAAAAAATAATGTCATTGTGGTAAAAGCTTGGGGTGTTTTGTAATACATTTTTACACTAAATCAGCTTTTCGGAACATAACTAGAAAGAAATTATAACAATTGGCAAGTAAAATACCCCACGCTTTTACCACAATGATATTAATTTTCTCATTAATCATTTTTTCTTATATTAAGAGTTATTTTTTACTTTTTAGTTCGATTAACCAAGAAAGCATGTTTTTTTTAAACTATTATTTATTTCTTTTTACATGTATTTCAATTGAAAGAAAACTTTTCTCGGCATTTTCATAAATCCTTAGCTAAACATCGACTTCTTTTATTTGTTTTAGAATGTCTTTAATGTAAATCCCATTTTTAATATTTTAATCATATATTGTTTCCATATCTTCTCGTTTATAAAGATATTTCAATCAAAACTAAAGTGGTATTTACGTATTTCGGACAGTTTATTTGAATTTTAGATAACAGTTGATATTGTAAATTCTTTCTTCGATTCTTTTGTGCTAAATTGGCTCAAATATGAATTTTAGATATTTTAGAACTTTAATGAATGTTATTGTATTATTTATTTTTCGACGTAAGACTTTTTGATGCGTCTTATTTTGTGTATTTACAGATCCTACTTTTATTCCGCGACTTAATTTTTCACCATATCGCTTCGAAATATGAAATGAATCCAATTAAATTTATGTTTTAAATTCTAAAAATTCTTAAACTCTTTATTAAAATTGTAGAAGAAAAAGAATATTTGCATTAGTTGATTAAACGATAATTTTTTATGCCCTAAATAAAAAGCTTAATTAAAAAAAAATAAGAATATTTCCTTATACAAAACATCATTTGCTAATTCGATATGCTTATACATCACATAAAGGTAGGGATTTTAACTGAGATTACTACACTGCTGGCTACCGTAAATGCAACACCAAGAAAGACAAGAGATAGCACAACAACATTTATTTTGTGTATAACATGTTGATAAAGTATCAAATGATTAAATTTATAGACTTCTGTGAAGTGTGGTTCCTGCCAGAATCAGTAGCCAGAGTAGCCGACATTATCGGAGATCACCGCTGCCACGGCATTGATTGTAAAGATACTTTGGATGTGTTCTTGGGCACAGCAGACCAAGCAGCTTCCTTACAAGCCAAAGTTGATCTTGTGAGGCAGCTGGGGTGTAATCTGAGACAATCGTTGAGCAACCATGGACCACATGTTTTCTATCGGCGAAAGATCCGGAGAGTGAGCCGGCCAGATTCGATCTGGTGATTGACGAAGAACCTTTCGACAATGCGTGCCACGTATGGTCACGCAATATCCTGTTGAAATATGACTAGGGCCAAGCCCTGAAGGTAAGGAAGGGCAACTGGATCCAACACCTCGGAGACGTAGCGCTGGCCATTTAAAGTACCGGCAATGCGTACTAGAGAAGTGCGAGAGTGATATCCAATACCACCCCATACCATAATACCCGGTTCAGGACCAGTGTGGCGGTGCATAACGCGGCTGCTCAGCATCCTCTCTCCACGGTGTCCGCAGACTCGAATCCGACCATCGTGGTGTTGCAGGCAGATGCGTGACTCGCCAGTAAAAACAACTTCATTCCATTCTGCCGCCCACATCCTTCTTTCATCGCAACATTGGCGGTGGAGACGTTTGTGGTTCTGAGTCAAGGTTAGACCAAGCAATGAACGTCTTGCCGACAGAACACACTGCTGTAAACGGCGTCGAAAGGTACGTACGCGCAGACACAGAATGATGCGTTACAGACTCAATGTGCTCTGCTATGGTCCGTGATGCGACTGAGCGATCCGTCACTGCCATGCGCACAACTTGCCTGTCCTCACATGAAGTGCTGCACTGAGGTGGATGCGATCGACCACGTCGGTCCGTCGTACCCTCTTGCATCCACCTGCCACATATCCACATTACAGTTGTTTAGTTTCATCCATCACGCGACTACTGATTTCCCTGAAAGGTAATCCACAATCTCGGTAGGCCACTATCCTTCCTCTGTCGAACTCGGATACTTGATCAAAAGCTGATCGCTGTTTTCTACGAGACATAACTAATCGTTTAAAAAAAAACACAAGTAAAACACACTTGCCGAACTTGGAATCGTCGAAATTTCCAAGCCTTAAATAGCACTTTGATGTGGCGCCCCAGGCATGCGTGATGTGTGTCTGCGCTGAAATTCTAATGATTTGCATATCTCACCTCCACTAATGCATGTTGTAAATTTCACGTTATTTACTTGTTTCCTTCAGGGTGTTGCATTTACGGTGGCCAGCAGTGTACATTATTGTACTACATCCCTTTTTCAATTTTGGTACTTCTTTTAAGTATCCTTTTTATACTTGATTTGCATTTGAATTTAAAGGAAGATATTTTTTTGAAATTAAAATTTGAATCCTTTTATGTTATAAACATATACTTTCCTAAACATTTACTTTCTCACTTTTTTATTATTTTCTTTAATATTTAAGCTAACTTAATGTTTCGTACTTCATTATAATCAAAAGTTATATCTTATTTGTACACTTTCTTAAAAAGGAGTCCATAGATGGATGAAGCTTTAAAAGGATTAAAAGTTCAACTTTTTTCAACTCCTATTATTAGCTCACTCTCTCCCTAAATAATATGTTTATATATCTCGGTCCAATATTCAATCGTTAAAAAATACTTTCTATTCATCCAATCAAGTTAAAATAAACTTTTAAACTTGTAGTGAATATTTGATGTTAATACACTTTTTTTTAATATTAATTATTTAACTACCGGTTAATTCATTAAATTAAATTCCTTTTTTCGACGCCAACTCAGATATGTCTCCATTGTGTGTAACAATGTAACTGTTAAAACAATGAAAAAAGTTGGCGTCTAAAACCGGCTTTTCAGCCTAACTAGCCTAACCAGGTCGGCATTGTTACAACGATGCAGACAAATCCCGAGCATTTTTCAATTCCTCTATTAGTTCACTCTCTCCTTCTTTTACTTTTGACATATTTATATATGTGTATATGTACAAACACACACACACATACACACATATATATATAGTTCAAATGTTCAGTCGTTAATAAAATACTTTCCATTCATCCATTCATAGTAGGAATATACTTAAAAATTTTTTATACTACTTTTTTTTGTTATGAATTAAAAATAATGTAACGTAATTAACCTTTAAGATTTCTGAAAGAACAGAAATTCTCATTCATTTTATGAAATATTATGTTTGATAATGTTGGCTAAATTGATGAATATTAGTATTCACTTTAAGTAAAATTGTCGTCATATTTCTAAAAAAAAGCAAATTCTTCAGCCTTACAATCCTTTAATATAAAGCTGTATCGAATATTTGTTTAATTATAGCCTCATTTTTCTTTTTGCTTTTTGACTTACTTATCGGTTTCTTTTCCTTTTATGCATTAAGAATCGAGTTATAAGTAAGAAATGGATAAATTTCTATAATGGATATTTATTTAAATAACAGCAAGAACTAAATGCAATTCCCTTCAAACCTATATGCAATTTAAAGGTGATTTTATGAAATTTATGGAAAGAAGTGCCCCAGAAAAATTTTAAGTGAGGCTAATGTCGCATTTCAGTCCTGCCACACAATTTTATATAACACACACCTAGATAAGACATATATGTATCTAAAAACTAATGAAAAATGTTGTTTTTAAAAGTAATTTAGAAGGCTGTTTTTTAGTATTTTTATATAAAGTTGTTTGTAAGTTTTACTCTCAGGATTTGGTATTTATATATATATTGAGAGTTTGGAATATATACTTGAAATCTAATAATTTATTAAAAAAGTGTAAGTTTATTAGTCTTCAGAAAAAATAATTTTTGCAAGATCCAAGATGTGTAATAAGCAAGCTACAATAGTATGATGATAACTTGGTAAACATTATGAGGATTTTAATAAATATTTAAAAACGAAATGGACTATCATACGCATTAAGGTATCTGATTACTCTAAAATTGTGACTTTTGACAAAAATTGACAACTATTTCTGGTTTTATTTTATAGAGAATTTTATTAGCTTTATAAAAATACCAAGTTTATTATTTTCCCTTCCTTAGAATAAAAACTATAAATGTTTTAATAAAAGCAAATGCCACTATTTTTTAAACAAGATGTCATATTTTAAAATGCGCGTTTTACTCGAAATGTGTTTTTTGTAAACAATGAAACAAGGACAACGATTGCTCAAAAAGTTTTGAAAATTATTACCTGAAATTTTTTGTGTATGCTTTGTGTAATGGTAGCAGTGTTTTAACCTTCGTATTTATCAATCACTGTGTGTTTTACAAATTTTACAGTCCCTCATGTAAATATAATCATTTTTCTTCCAGCAGTTTCATATAATAAATATGATAAAGTGCTCTATTTTTTTCAAAAATTAAGTATCTCTTAACCTGAATGTCATTTCAAAAATGAATAGCAAAGCAACACTTTAAAATTGAAAAAAATGAAAATGTTTCTATAAACTTTTTAAACAAAATGCATTACGCATGTTTTTGTGAATTTTTGCCATTTTTTCCCCATTTTAGTAAAAATAATTTCTTTTTCTCTTTTTAATTTTAACAGACTTTTTTAAATGCACTAAATAAATATAAATAACATAAAAAAACCTCTATATCTCCTTTTTTTTTAAAAAAAAAAGAGGTTGTGGTTGTGTCATGGAGAAGGCCGTGTGTTGTACGCAAATGCGTCTCGTAACGGGTAATGTTTTTTATATAAAATATTATTTATGTATGTCATAATCATGTTGGAACTCTAAGAAGTCCTCAGAGTATACATGTTTTGTTTGTAATGGCAACTATTTCCTTTCAACGGGTTCAGAAAAGAAAACAAGTAAACAAATCATTTTTGTGTTGTAATATAACTTTATTAAGTCTCTGATACTAAAAGCATGACACAAATAGCATACAGAATGCATCGAGATTTTTGGTAAACACGCGTTAAATCTATACACTTATTATCTAACGTTGTTGGAGAAGTTTCAATGTAATACAAATTGGTACTCGCGCTGAGCATGAAGCCGGACAGTGAACGGTCTTGTGAGGCATTAACTCTAAAATCTCCGACTATCATAATTGGTTTATTAAGATTTGGATCGTAATTACGCAGATTTATGTATAATGTTCTTTATACTAACATTGAATGCTAGTTATCGTCCAATTGACGCGGTAGTTGCTGCAGCATTGTGTTTACATCCATGGGTACATTAATAACTTGTCCAATGATACCGTAGCTGCCATCGTAACTCAACTGACGTTTCTGCAAGAATGGCAGTCACGGTGATACTAGACTAGCACTAACCAGATCTAATGCGGGTAACCCGCGTTGCTTAGGTGGATACACAAATCAGTTTGAACGTGACAACGTGGGCACTTTGTCCGAGTCCAGTGAGTTTTTATACGTATAACACAGCTTAAAGTCAGCCACTAGCTCTTCAGGGAAAAAATTATTAAGCATCGGAAAGTGTTTTTATTTTGTTGGCATCAATGGGCTCAGAAACCATAGACAATCACACACATCACACTTATGTCCAAAAGGATTGTCGACAAACATTGTAGTGAAACGTGCACTAGCTGCTACCTATTGTGCCTTCATAATCGACGATCGTATACAATCGATGCCTGCACAGAAATGAAGAATAATAAATAAAGATCAATAAAGAACTTATTCCATCATTCACTTGCATAATTTCGACTGCTCCCGCTGCAGATGTACTGGCAGCATCGTTGATCCGCTCGCCGCATGCATTCATTTACGTTACCGTCACTGCTTCACTCGGTCATAGGGTGCTTTATTGGTACCATTCAATTGCTCTTGAAGAGGACTATCCTCCTCAAGAGTCAAAAAGCCAATCCAAATACAGAGATCGTATACAATCTCTGTATTTGGATTGGCTTTTTGACGCGTATAGGCCAACATTATAAATTTTTGATCATAATTTTTTTTATTTTAACACATTATTACATTCACATCTCACTATTTTACACTAATGTTTTATATACAATCGATAGATTTTGATAAGAGTTGACTATTGAAACTAAAACAAAAGTCGTAGCTTCTCCGAGTCAAAAGTTATACTAAATAAAAATCTCGGTATGCTGCAAAATTACCACAAAATTGCGACGCTTCTGTCTCCACCACGTCGGATGCGTCTCATGCCTTCGTTAGCGTAATATATATATTCTTTGATCCTTTAGCTATTTCGAGGTGTGGTTGAATTTGGGATGGATATAATAGATATGAAGCTGGAACACCACAGTTTATCTTTCTATTTGTTATCATTCGTTTTTTTTCAATTGCCTTTCACTATGGAAGCAATTTTAAAGACGTAATCACGTCAAAAGTTGGCGCACATTATTTAACATCTTTATTCTTGATAATCATATTGTTGATACACAAAGAAGAAATAGTTTTAGAATGCTATTTCTAACACGTATATTGCTTTTTTTACATATAAATCTTTCTTTCGAGATTCTAAAACTATTTTTGTTTTCAAATTTCTTTCTGGTCACATCACAATCAAATACCTTAAATGAAATCAGGAATTTTTTTATAAACAAATGATGAATGAAATGAGCAGTGGGTTTCCATTTTTTAATTTTTCAAAGAAAATTTTCATTATTTTCTAACTTAAAACATAGTGAAACATTTGTTTGATTTTGAAACATCCTCATAATTTTGAAATATAATTTTAGTATTCAGTTAAGCTTAACGAGAACCATTATCTATAAATGATGTGCACTGTGTCGTTGGAGAAAAATAATGGTAGCGTGATATTTATTAATTTGGAAATTTGGTTCATTTACGTAATAGCTATTTATACATTAAATACGATGAAGTTATTTAAGAGATTGGCTAATTAATTCTGTCCGAATTCTTTTGTTTGTGAGGGAGAAGATTGCATCTCTTGTTCAAGTTTGAATGTTTCCAATGGACTTTCTCTCTGCCCTCTCTAGGGTTTCGGTATGACACAGGTCGGCATTTTATCCTAGAGTTACATCTGGCTCGTGGGTGAAGTAGTAAGGTTCTCACGCTATCAAAGGTTGATAACCAAAGGCCATACCTCATAACATTTTAAGGTTGCATGTTTGCACAGAAACCTTATCTGCGGTTACCTTATCCACAAATAGAAGCTAACTTTTCAGGTGTGCGACGGGAAATCATTACAACAGAAGGGAGAATCTTTCATCACGAAAAATTCTATTGTACCGAATTTGTTCACACATGAATAACACACCTGATTTTACCTATAGTAATTGAAATAATTTACTCTAGTTGTTTTAGGTCTACAGTTTTAATGTTGAATGGATTTTGAGATACAAAGAAAAAGTTAATATTATTAACAAACTGGTTCTTTTGGAGTTATGTGGTCGTGAAAGTTTAAGTAGTGGCCATGGTCACGTACACAAGCCCAACAGTTTCGAATAGTGCATTGAAGTCTTGGTGTCACATAAGATTCATCGTATAAATGGATTGATACACGTTAAAAATGTCGTAACTCAAAGTTCTCACATTGGCATGGGGGAGATGTTTGAAAAGTGAGTTAGCGAAGTGAAGTTTTAACCGAGTGAAGCCTTCATCACTTGCACTTGATGCATAAAGTACTGTGCGAATTAATTGGGACAAACACAAAATTTTTTACAAATGTTGTTTAATTAGTATAGGTTACCTTACATGCATGGTATAGCAATCTAATAAAAAAATATGTCCTCCTCTTGTTTAAATGAGATCTTGTACATGGTATGGCATGGATTCCACTAAATTGGAACATAAAGTTTTTATCCCGTCATCAACGAAACCAAACTTTTATAGCACTCGCAATCATTGCTTTCTTTTCTGAGCAGTCCATTTTATTCATAAGTTTCTTTACAAAGCTCTACAATTTCTCGATGGAATTCACACCAGTAGAATTACCAGGTTAATCCAAAGCTGTTATTTTCTGTTTTTGAAAAAAAAATTCGTTGGTAGCTTAGAAGTATGGCAGGGAGATACTTCTAAGATACCAACACCACCAACAAACATTTGCATCATAGGCTCAATTTTACTTTCTCTTATAGAGATGTATTGCTTAGAGTTCATCATCTCTTCAACTAGTACTAAGCTGATAGTTCCTCCAGAATAAAATAACCCCCAAAATATCTCTTTTTGATAGTTCTTAACTGTTTGAATAACATGTTGTACCCTAATGGGTTCTCCAAGACTACGCCTGACATATCTTGGTCAATATCCTTGCACAAGAAATTGCATTTAGTCGCTGAATACAACCTTCTTTCAATTTTGAGCAGTTGAAGATCGATATTCTCTGATTAAATCAAAAAAATTTTTCTTCTTTGCTGGTGTTAATAATTATTTTTTGATTGGTTTTCTTGCAAATCATCCAGCTTTAATAAGCCTTCATCGAACTGTCGAGGAATCCACGCTCACAATAGTAGCTAATAATTTTCTCTGAATATCTCTACTTGTTTTAAAAGGATGCATTGTACTATTTCAAACAAGAAATTTGTCTGTTCAAAGTGTAGTATTGCATTTGCGTCCACATTTATATTCTTTTGTTTCGGAGACACTGTCCCAAAATTCTTTTACTGATTAATAATCCTAGAAACTCTTTATTTTACAAATCCAACTGCTGCCGCAATATCCCTTAGAGTCCCAGAAATTTGCTGACTAAATGTAACAATTCTAGTTTTTTTTCCTGGGTGGGAAATGCATTTTTTAATTACACGCCAGAAAATTCCCACAAGGGAATACATTTTGCTGCAACTGAAGCGTAAATTAAGGAAACAATTCTCGACTCATCCTGATCATTCGATTAAACCGATTTAGACTGATCAAGAGCAGTCGCACGTTGTAACAAAATGTTGTTAAAATTGATATGAGGCAGAAAATTTCTGAGAGAAAGGGTTAATTTTCTTAAAAAATATGTTTGTCCCAATAAATTCGCACTGTACTATAATAACTTTATTGTACTCCATCGTCAGTAGCGCTCGTGTTGTTTCAGAGTGTGCGCAAGAGAAAATTTTCACGCATTTTTAGAGTAAATCAGTGCTTCTTAAATTTTCATTATCGCTACCCAGTATTAAATCATAATTTTCATCGCACCCCCTCCACACAATAACAATCTATTGAATTCAATAATATTATACATTGACGCTAAAGCTGCTTAACGACTTTAACCTGGTACGTGCCACCGACTTATATAAACGTCTCTCTCAGCCAAAGCATTAATTTTCTGGACGTATTTTCTAAGAGTTGGGACTCGTCACCGTGTCCTTGGAGAAGCTGCCCAAATTCAACACCATTTGCGATGGCACTTTTCCCAACCCCATGCACGAGGATGTGTCCCATTGCACCATGCTAAAATCTTTTTCAATTTGCAAAATACCTGCAGCAGTTTAACAAGGTGCAGGCGGAATGGAATGACAAAGTTTCAGCTTTAATAGAGTGAAAAAAAAATGCCCATTGGCCCGAAAAAAGGGGGACCGAGTCGAGTCGATTCGATCCCCTTTTTTTGGGTTAATGAAGGTGCCAAGGTTGGAGAGCATCTCTTTAAAAAATTTGTACTTTAACAAACCGCTTGTATTTTTTTGCATGTCAATGTTGAATAACCAATAGAAATCTCATGATATGGATTGCCAGCCAATAGGAATCGATTCACGTGACCCACCAGAGTATAATAGGCGAGCCCTCCGCCGCCCTTCTCTCAAATGCAACATGTCTCATCTAGCCTTTTTTACTCATGCCAAACGTGTTTCACCGTGGGGGTAAGCCTGTCTCCATCGAATAGTCTATTGCCAGCATTTCGGAGGATCCAAAGTGGTTTGCATCACCGTGGATCATTCCAATTTGAGGACGACCTCGAAAGATTGCCGGGCCAATCGTTTCATCAACGAACGTCTAAATCTGAAAAGCCACCTGCCTGGATCCGTGCCCATAGAATACCTGTCATTTTGCGTCAGGGGCAAATTTTGTCACATGGCGATAGGAAATCGAGGCCTCATCGTGGTCAAGAGCACCGGCCAGCGCAGAATCTTTGAAAAGCTGGGGTTGTTTACCATCAACTTGGAGACTCTGCCAAAGTTCCAGGACCTACATGACCGTACTCTCTGCCAGATCACCTGCACGATAAGGTGCAAGAGTATTATGATATATCAGAGTGCACCATGGTAAAGTCTTACCGTTTTGCTCGTTATCTGCAACATTTCAACAAGCTGCAGGCCGAATGTAAGAAACAAATGGCTGATTTAATAGAACTTTAAAAATTGAACTTTGAACTGGGGACTGAACTGTAAAAATTGAACCGAAAAAAGGGGGACCGAGTCGACACAAGAGTCGACTCGGTCCCCCTTTTTTCGGGTTAATGAATTTGCCAACGTTGGAGGCATCTCTTTTAAAACTAGTTCTAAAAAGATGCCACATGAAAAAAATAGTTTCAAGCATGGAGAGTATCAACCAATAGGAATCATTTCACGTGACCTCATCAGAATATAAAAGGTGAGCAGCCAGCAGCTAGAAATTAGATTGCTTCTGAATGCTGTCGAGTTCAGAAATTTGTTTTTTTATTTGTTAAAACTGTCAGGTTTTGGTTTGTATTGGATATTCTAAATCTGGCAGTTTTGACGGAAATTTTTTTTCACGACAACAGGTGAATGCTAAATGTTTTTCGCTGTCAGGATTTGGCGTGTTGTTGCCAGAATCTGGCAGCGGTAAATGTTTGTAGCCAAAATCCGAAAATTGGGGGTTGACTTGGTCCCCCTTTTTTCGGGTTAAATCATATACCAAGATTGGAATGCATCTTCTTAAAAATTTAACATAAAAATTGGACTCACCTTATGGTTGCAAGTTGAGACCTCCGTGTTTCCTTGACACGCCAAGATTGGAAAATCACGAGTTGGCTCGTCCCCTTCCAAGACACACACCGATATTGGAACAATACTCTGTTTTTCTAGACGATGAAATGCCTACATTTCATGGGTTTCAATACACATCAAGCTTGAAACGTCCCCTTGACATGTCTCCATTTCATTTGCCCCCCCCCCCCGTCATTCGTGGGATGAAAAAATTTTTGCGCCCATCAAAAATATTTTTCGTCCGAAAAATTTTGGATTATGAATTGAAGTTCAAGACACTTTGAGGGGATACTTTGATTTGAGCATAAAACACAACATGAGGGTAAAAAGAAGATGAAAAGGGAACAAAATTCGTACAAAAAGAGCCAGGTGGATTTCGACTTTAAACACGATGGTGGGGTAGGTGAAAAAAAGCCGTGGGATGGAGACTCTCAACTCGGGGTAGGGGGACATGATTTGTTCAAAAAGATTCGTATCATGTTGGACCTTAAAGACAACTTGGGGGTAGGTGAAAAGGGGATCCTACAAAAAGAGCCGTGGGACCTGAAACACAACGCGAGGGAGGTGGAAATAGGATTCTACAAAAAGAGCCGTGGGATGGAGACTCTCAATGGGGATTCTACAAAAAGAGAGCCGTTGGATCTTAAACAGTTGACAAGATTCTTACAAAAAGAGCCAAGGATCCTTTCAAAAAAGGTCGTTTTCCATTTTCAATCATTTTTTGAAAAGGGTCACGATGCTCAAATATTTTATCGACCGACTGTATTATCAATGTTATCAAGAAACTCCGATACATTCTCTCTACCTGAAAAGAATAATTCCGGCAGAACCCTAAATCCAGCACTTGCTCTTAATTCCGGTATTTCAGTTGGACGCCAGTGTCGTGATATATAACCTCCCCTAAGATTATCATCTCCCCGTCTACCGTTACTCATTTCTGGACGTGTAGGCGGATTAACGAATTCAAGAGACATCTTTAAAATCACTATATTCATTGATACCTCTTAATCAAGGAAAGTTACACATACACTACTCAAATTTAAGAACAATAAAACACAGTGGAAAATGAGAAGGGGTAACTATTAGCGGAACTACGGAATCTGAACTGAATCCACGAAAGATCAGCACGTACAATTATAGCTAACACACGTACACGTATTTACAATTTCTAAGTCACTAACCTGATTCCTATACTTCGGCAGGTCCGTCTTGTGGAATACTTTGATTCAGGTTAGCTCGGATAAAGGCTAAGATCCACTCTCAACTTAACAAATTCAATCTTCAGCTCTTCAGCTTTACTTGTCGTGTTACTACTCGCTAAATTTGTCAACAACTACGAGTTGATTTACCGATGCTTCAATTCACTTTACTTTAAAATTCTAACTCTTCACTTTACTTCTCTCTCTCTTTCACTCTCACACAACGTTAACTCGCAAAACCCGAGCTTATATAATATCTCTCATTTGCATAAATCACGCTTTGGCTCCCGGAGGAGATTAGTTGAAATAAATAAAACTTGAAAGAATAATTGAGAGGGTTATTGAAGACCGTTACACATCCGTCATACACTCACCCTTTCTTGAAAAGGAACTTGAATTGTACATATGCAATTCTCTTATGTTTTAAAATAATTTTTTCCAGTTTTTATTCCACGGTATAGAAAAGAATAGTATACTTCTTGAATTACAACCATTTAAGTTCACAAGGAGTGTCATTTCTTTTAAATAAACAACATTTTGATAATTGCAGAAGTCTATTTTATTTCTATGCTCATCTGTTTTTATTTCTAATGCTTTTGCTTTTATACCCTTGCCTACAAAGCCTTGCTTTTATAACGCGAATCCTTAAATTTCCATCGTATTTTTTGTGCTAAAAGTGAGTGTTATACGCCGTATTTTCCGCTATATATATATTTATAATTCAACTATTTATAAAATATTTATTTCAAAGTGCATTGTGTTTTTGTGACAAAGACTCATCCTTGAAAACAAATTGGCTAATCTTGTGATGGATCTATCTGCATCCTTACTTCAATCCTCTTGGGAAATCTCCAGTCTATCATATCGAACCATCTGAAAAAACAGCCGTGATTATTCAAATTAGGTCGAATTTTTACAGTCTAGGCCTTAAATATAGTGATATTGAGATATATTGAATCAGAGGAGGATAATATATTGCCACCGATCAGGTATTACTCTATTTTTAGTGCGTTTCAGAAATCAGACAGCGTAAAGAATGAAAGTGAATATTGGTCACTATAGTTAAATTATAGCCCAGATATTTAGGGCAGTGGATTGATCCTAATAAAGGAGGATCGATATTTAAAAAGTCTTCTCATAATTCGCGAATCTCGTTGCTTACTCTCATGTTGTTCAGATTAGGAGCATCTCTTCTAATTTGAATAATTAGAATTCTGTTGATAAATAGTGTGTTTAAGAAAAATATTGAAAAGTAACATTGAGAGTCTTCCTTCCCTTTCTCCCACATTTCTAGGCGAGGTTGAGAGAAGATCTCAACCCTTATAACCCGACACAGTAAATATGAAAAATTTAAAGCACAAAAGTATTATAATTATTTTTATTACCGAACATATTTCAAATGAAAAACCTATTTTAACAAAGCAGGAGCATTAAAAAGTCAATACGTTACATTTTTACCAAAATATAACTAGCTCTCCTTTTAGTTTTATTTTATAGAAACATATATCATTACAGATTTTATTTAAATGCAACCTGCACAGATAAATATAAAAGTGTATTACAGGCACAAACAATATATATATTATTTGCATAGAGGTAGGTATTCTTTAAAATAAAACATAAAGCAAGATTCATAGTTTGTGTCAACACTCTCATTACTATAACATAATACATATTCTTTAGAAAATTGCCCGTATTTATTTTGATTATTTTCAGATTTCTGAATATTAAATTGGTGCATATGAAAACATCGGATTTCCTTTACATGTAAACGTCTGTCTCCAAGTTTAGGTTATGCTTTTGTTTTGACATAAATTCGTTTATAGTTGTATGTTCCCTTGCCAGAACCACATTTCAACAAAAAAGATTTTCACAATAGCATTCTATTTTTTATTTGTTTTGAGTGTCGTAAGGATATGAATTCAAACGTAGGATTTTGTATATGGTAATATACTTGTTAAGGATACCGCAAAAACAACACTGAATTTGAACCAAACATTTGGAGGGAATACAGCTAAAAAAATTGGAAAGTGTAGCGTTGATTTAAAAAAAAATCGGTCTGGGGATTTTTTCTTAGAAAATAAACTGTATGGAAGACCCAAAACATCAGCGAAAAAAGATGCTCAGAAAGCATATGTGAAAAGTAAACCTCTCTCTAATTGCATCTATTATAATGTCCTTACATTGATAGATGCAAGGAAATTGAAAATTATTTCCCCTTTACTTGTTAATCGACATGGCCCAATACATCTCAACAACAATATAGCTGCGAAATTAAACGATGTAAAATATGGATTTTTGCAGAATAGAGCTTATTCATTGGATGTTTTTCAAACTGGATTTCAATTTTAAATGTTTATAATATTATTTATGGACTAAACCAGCGTTCCTCAAATTGTGAGGCGCCTCTCTAGGAGGCGTGGTAATCCTGCGTGAAGGGCACAAACATATCGAAAAGACGAAAATAAAAGATTTAAAATAATTATCAATTTACTGAAAATACATTCTGACTTAATAAAAAAAATCACCCTGTTATAATATATATATGTATCAGTACTGCACAAAGTATTTGATAATTAATTTATCAATGCTTTAAATTTAAAACAAACTTAGTAATTATTAATGTCATGTATGGACTTATATATTATATACACAATTTAATATTTATCTTGATAATTTCTTATGTTTATAATTAAAGTCGTACTGTAACTTTAGCATCAAAGTACATTATTATTACATTCAATACACTGTTATTGTAAGAGAGGGGATAAATTGTTATTATAAGAGATGTGGAAATTATGACTGAAAATTAGGTCACAAATATTGGAAGTTTGAGAAGCATTAGACTAAACAGTATATGTGAAAATGAAGATAATCTGAAAAAATCACATATCAGGGTTCATTTATTCTTAAGATCCAAATATCTCTAAGACAGATATCCATGTATCAAAATATCGTTGGGAAAGATATACGGAAGAAAACGGAGTATATTTTACATAAATAAGCAGCTTTTAATGTAAACAGTTTTATATATTCACTTCAAAATCCGACCTTTCACAATCACAAACATAATAATATATTTTGAATTATTTCATTGACCTAAATAAATTTCTTAATTTTTACAGATTTAACTATATGCGTATCAAAACAATTTTAATTAAATTTAAATTTAAACTGATGTGAATTTATAAGATATTCAACAATTTTGATGAAAATTCAGACCAAAAAAATGTTAAAATGACATTTTTTTATAAACATTGCATTATATATTAAAAAAAGAATAATTAGCAATATTTTTTTTAAAAAAAGTTAAACATTGCTCATTAACTTAAAAAAAACCCATAAACTTTAACCCTCAAAATATTTCAAATTATTAGTGAATCTTAAATCACGTTTACAATACCATTTCTTGAAAAATTGTCGTTATCATTAATATTTGTTATTTATGAAATAGAATTTTCAAATCATACTTAAATGATCAAATACTTTCAAAGGATAAGCTTTGTCTGTGTTTACTGCCTATCCATGATACTTTTGTTTACGAATATAAATGTCTATTTATATATCTTTTCGAAATCCTAATCATATTTGATTATTTTGAAAGACATCTGATAGGAATAAACTAAGGTTTTCGTCTTTAAGATAAGGCATCTATAAATTTGCATAAATATTATTCTTGATATTTCTTTTTGAGAAAACGCTATCTTTCACCTTTTCCTCTTTCTATTGCATTTGTTCATGTCCGGTTCGACAAAGTAGAAAAAAATTGCGGATAGAAGAATGCAGATAAAAGGAAGAAGGACCCTGATTGTAGGGAGACTTCTCCAATCCAATCTTCATATGGAACTTTACGAGAGCATGCAAGACAAAGATAAGAGACGGTCTCGTGGTCTTATAGACTTTTTTTCTTCTGAGGGCATTCAGATTCCGAGCACAGAAATAACATGGAATGTCAAGAATAGTTCAAGACTGATTTTCTGAGAGATTTTACAAGGTTAACTTTGAATTCCTTAAAAAGCGCCAGCACTTGCACAATCTTTTTTGTATATAGGGCCTACCGGAGAGGAATTTTATTTTCCAAAAATTGTTCCTGAAAGCTTTATTTTTTTAGAAGCTCCCTACAAGGATAAGTTTTGAGATTTCACTATTTGGATTTTTATTGTTACGTCTGTTTAGGAGTTACTATATTCTATGTCCCTTTTTTTTATAAATGCTTAAATAGGTAAGTATATGGATTTTTGTTGTAGTTGCAGGCTAAAATTCAAAAACAAAATGAGTAAAATTATTACTGGTTTATCAAGGTGAGACAAGCTGTTATATATTTCTCACTTTTTTGAATAAAATTTCATAAATTTTGGAACATTTTAACACAAAAAAACCTGTTTTGTATCTTAGCAAATCGTTCATCTCGTCTAATTGAGTATCCAGGTATTATTTGGCTACTGCTCATAGTTTTAAGCTGATTGAACATTAAAAGGATATGCATTTTGAAATTTGCTAAAGCGAAATAGTAAATGTTTGCAAGATAGAAAAGTCAAATTGATGCATTGAACTCTTATTTGGTTCAAAAATAAAACTTCTTAGAACATGTTTGCCCAGAATTTGAGTTGTGAATTTTTTTTAATTGACTGTCTCAGATTAACCAACTTCGGTTTATTATGGTTAAAACAAGACGCTATTCACGAAGTTTATCCTCTCTAACTCGAGGTTTTTCCTCCAACCAAATTGGCACTTTGAGATGGAACAAATCCTCTCCACAAAGGAACATCACTATTAATTAAAATATAATAGTCCATGAGACAGGTAAGAGATTTATATGGACAATATTGCCATGGTAGCACTGCCTAAATTATATTCGCTTATATTCCTGAATTATAGTCGCCATTAGAACTTAGTAGAATATTTCTCTTGAATGAGTTCAGAGGTTGTCACTCATTAAAGATTTGAACTCATTATTTATTATTAGTTTATTGTCTTTTCCAGATATTGCGTAGTCGGGTTTAACTTTAGATTAATGAAAATGAATTATTGTGATTATTTATTGGTTATCATTTCGTGAAATCACTACTGTGTTTGGACTTTTCCGAGTATCTGGTCAATGAGTGGAACTTCCACCTCAGCCAACATGAGGATAAGATACCGCTTTGGGACTGGATTAATATAAATTTAAAATAAATCATTCCTGAATTGCAGCATTCCTTTTTCATTCGTATGGAATTTACCAAATAAATTTACCAATAGAAGCCAAAGAGAAGAACCAAATAGAAGAAATGAAAATGGGTGAGTGAGTGAGTGAATATTAACGTCCCACTGTTCAGCTACACGAGGGTTTGGGGGACCGTCCGCGTCATTTTGAACCATGGTCAAGTGACGCGGACGACACCTGAGCTGGCACCCCCTCTCCTAACTACCACACCAACGGGAGGACGTTTGAGCTATAGACCGATTTAACGTACATCGCGCCCCTACACGGCGGGTTTTCAGTGATACTGGGATCGAACTCATGCCACACTAGTCATGATCCGATGCCTAGACCACTTGGTTACCACGGTCACTGAAGTATTGCCACTGTTATACCTTGTAAAAAGTTTGTCCTCTTTCAACCCAAATTCAGTGACACATTTACTGGAAATGAAAATGAAAGATAATCCAAAAAAGCCGACATTATCAGACTCTCTATTGTTATCTAAAACGACACATTGTTACACACTGCTTCAAATTGTGTATGCATAATATTTATCGCAGACAAATGATGAAATTGTGGATTTGATCAATCCCTAAGGGACATGACCAATTCACGGAAGTTGTTAAAATAAATATTTTTGGGTCATTTACCTGTATAAAGTCAGTGATTTGATCAAACCCTTGAACTGTTTTAATGACAAGAGGAAATAATGTTTTGTTAAATGCATTTATTTAGTAAATCGTGCCTTATTAAGTGTAGATTAAGTAATACAATAGTCATTGACATGCAATGCATTTATTGGAAACTAATTAACAAAAGAGTAATAAATACTTTACCTTATATTTTTTTTTTAAAAAAAAAGCATTTTTTTGGTAAAACTTTAAACATTTTTAATGAATGTAATTAATTAATAATTTTAAAAAAAATATTCAAATTATTAAAACATGTTGTTGATTTGTTGAATCTCAAAGTACAAATATGTTGCTCTTTTTTTAAAAAAAACACATATTTTTTTTATATTATAATTTAGATTTTTTTTGCTCACAGGAACACTTCATAAATTCTTGACCTCCAAAAATAAGGATAATTTTCAAGTTATCTCATGCAGATTTAGATTAATATGTAGAACTGTTTTGGTGAATCAGTTGTTGTTGTTGTTTGAAAAGCGTTTCTAGGTTAGCCAAACTTTTATAAATTCAATTGTTGTACTAATATGGTATAAATTATTTTTTAAATTTAATAGGATTCCACAATGTTATTTCCATCTAATAGACTTCTATCTACTGAGAATGCATGCATCAAAACCGTGGAGTTCATTAATACACACACACACATCTTTAAAAACTTCTTCCAAAAAACTTCTTTCATTTTTTCAAATATCCTTTCAGGTGTTTTGTAACATTTCCCCTTTGTTTTGTTTTACTCTCTTTTTTTATGTAATAGCATTCGATTCCCATAACTTTTTTCCCTTACTGTATTCCCACATATTGCGCACACTAGATTCTTACAAATGCCACATGAATAGATTTCAATTGATTCTATTCTCCTCCCAAAAAAACTGTTTTACTGTCACTCATTGCTGCTTCCCCTTCTGATGCAAGTAACACTTCAGCTGTTTCAACGGTTGAAGCAGGAGCTGAGGTAAAGTTGTTAATTGGTTCGAGTTGTCTTAATGCCGGATAAAAAAAATTAATTTACACACACACACATTTTCTAGCAGATGCTCTAAATCAATAGCCTTCTTGAAGTGTAAATATGCTGTTGGTATAGATCACGCGACATTAAAAAGTGCTGTTATTAATTTATTTAAATATTAGTAAATCATTTTCTGAGTTTTCCAGCATTTTAAATCAATTTTGTCAGATGCTTGTAGATTTTTCGAAGCTGAAACGTCATTGTTCTCTGAGGAAACTTTTGGTAAGTGTTTCGGTGCTAAATAATATCTAGTCTTTCTAATTGAAAAGTAGATCCAAATCCTTCTCAGTAACAAATTTTTCAAGTGACATTTTTGAAATATATCTAGATTGAAGTCCTCATTTCTGTTCTGTTCCACATAAATCTTTGCATGGTGATCCCGTTTAATAGTTTGATAAAAAGAGGAATTCTTTTGGAATTGAACAAATAGACAATTTTCAGCTCAAATTTTTATGTGGTCGTCAATTAGCCAAGCACATAACATAGCTTCAATATCTTGATTTGATCACTCCACGGATTCGTGACTAGCTGGATGTCCAGGGCTATCATTTATAATTCTGCACGTTGGCCACAAGCTTGTTAATTCTTATATATATATATATAACAGTAGCTTACTTAATCAAACTTATGGGTTCCTCGATAATTCCTCATGTTAAAAAGTAAATATTCTTCACCGCTTATAAAAACCAATGAAGTTCATTTAAAGTAATACGTATTAAAGATCTATTTAAAGGATATTCAATGATTATTTACTGTACGTAAAGGAATTCTAATAACAGTAACTATCCTCGAAATTGAAACAAAGTTTGACTATAACAATTTATATTGTTATAATTTTGCTTTGTATTCAGTAATAAACAAAGAAATCTGTAATTTATTAAATACTTGCCGTTACCCACCCGCTTCGCTGGGTATTCCATGATGTTTTATAAATTTATTCTGTTTATATATATATATATTTTTATATATATATATATATATAATATATATATATATATAAATTATTGATATATAAGTCTTAGGATTAATAATTAGATTGTATTGAAAAATATACATATACTAGTCGCATCTTGATAATAAAAAAGGGCAGAACCCATCTAATTTGTATTTTCTAAAAAACTCTAAATTTGAAGTATAGAATGATGTTTGCTCTTTCGTAACTCTATAACCAAGTGGATTCCCGCAAAACCAATTTTCGGTGGATCTCTACTGCGTAAATTGAACATGCAAGCCAAATTTCAAGTCTAAATCTAACAGAAAAAAAACGAAATTTTTACTATCGATACCCCCGTAATCCCGTTGAGAGTTATTTTCCAAAACAACCGCTCTTAGCGGATTTCTATTCAACAAAAGAAAAATGTAAACCAAATTTCATTATTATAGTCCTTGTAGTTCGAAAAAAGGAATTTTTTTGCCAATACGTCAAAGTAACCCCTGACCCCAGGATTTGATTTCCGTAAAATACATTCTTAGTGGATCCCTATTCAACCAAAAGAACATGCTTAAAAAATTTCAAGTATATGGATCCAACAATTAAAAACTGGAATTTTTCCTATAACTCCTCTTGATCCCTCGGGGGGTCAATTTTCGTTTTACTCTTTGTTAAGGGAACTAACTCTATTCGATGACAGG